>JAKOGI010001475.1:165000-192500 GCA_029747015.1 Carnegiea gigantea
CATCTTATTACCCCTAAGCATGTTATCTTAGCCATTTAAAGCGTATAGCCATAGCGGCTAATAAGTTTGTTGTCTCCTGTAGCGAAATCAATTATCATACAACGCACTTTTTTTTAAAATTCTTTAAGCCTCAAAAACTGCATTCATATAGTTAAAAATAGGCTATCATTTGGTATGGCTACTTTTATTTTCAACCATGAAAAAACTTCTTTTTCAAAATTTTACCCTCACGCACATGATAAAGCTTAATGATATAGAAGGGGAGGGGTTCATATGTAACACATTCAATTCGTAATTCAATTTGGCAGAATAAGCCACACATGGCCTCGCAATCCACACGATTACGGTCAATCACAACCCAGGCTCCTTCCCCGCATAACAACAATCACAAAGAACCTCAAAAACTCTCATTAGTTCAACCTCAAGCCATCCAACTACCAACTCGGTTTCAATTTCGTAATCATAGCATTTTATCACAAAGATCATAATGAAATAAGTAATAGCGACATATAAACTTACCGAGCAAGCAGCATCTTTCCAGCGGTACATTACAACATATATAATAATATAGAGCATTCAGCGGACCAAAGTGAATTAACAAGGCGTGAAGCTGTCGTTGCATTCATAACTCGTAATTAGGAAGTAAGCATACCAAGTTCATGTCATTTTCAAAGCATAATCTAGTCACGTTAAGGCTTTCGAGTCCATTTAATTAACCAAGGTTATTAGGTCGTTTCAAAGTCATTTCAAGCATGAATTAACCAAATTAGCATGCATCGATTTAAAGCATTCCTAGTTTGTTTCAACGCCATTCTCAAACATGAATTTACTAGCTTAAAATGCATCGATTCAAAGCATTCTTAAGTCGTTTCAAAGGCCATTTTCGAACATGAATTACTAAATTAGCATGCATCGATTTAAAGCATTGTTTACTCACATAATACCCAATTCGCTAAACATGAAAACCTTAAATTTTGTCCCTATAGCAGCCACATTCCCGGTCCTTTTTCAGTCTGATTTTCAGCCCTAATTTTGCCAAATAATAGGATATACTTTCTGCCCAACTAAGGATATTATTCTGACCCAATTTAAGCAGCATCTCAGGCATAAAATCAGTTCAATTCTGGACAAATTTTCGATTAGCCAGTACATGAACAGTCTAAGCCTAAATTTAGTTGTATAAAACATGCATAATCACTTCCCACTTTTCCAGGTAACCTGACTAACTTTAAAGTAACATGCATCACAACTTGAGGGCTAAATCAATTTCGAAATTACTAATAATTTAGGCAAAGAGAAACACTTACTTGAATTCAGCTTAAACCTAACTCAATTAGCACCAAATGCACGCCCAAGCTGCTGTGACCAAACCCTAGTCCGTATGCCTTGCTAAAATTAAAACCCTAGCTCCCGATTTGAAGATTTTTGTGTGCAATCTGGGTCGAATTTGACCCCTCAATTTATAAGGGAGGTTGGATTTGAGGTTTTCTGTTCGGATTCTGGCATGTGGGTCCATCTAGAGATGGCCACAATGTGGTCGAACGGTTCTGTGTTCGCAGCGAGATGTGGAGGAAAGAGGATGGTGTGGTTGGCGATAGTGTTGGGTCGCGCACAGGGACCACCGTGGTCCCTTTCGTTCTCCCTGGCAGCGATGTGGGCAGACGAGGAAGGAGAAGGTAGGCAGATTTGCATAAGGAAGAAGAATGAGGAGAGGGGCAGAGGTGGGGGTCGGGAATGAGACCCCAAGGAACCCCCTTATGCTCCTTTTTCCTTTTTTTTGATCAATTTCTACAATAACTAAATTCCTGATGCTAAATGGGCTAATGTTTAGTCTAAGCTTGGGTTGAAACGTCCTAAAATCGGTGTCCTACTTAAATTTGGGAAACAACTAAATAAATCGAATAACGATTTTGAAGGCATGGGTTAGCATTAACTCAAAAAATTTTCTAAACGATTAACGATAATAATAATAATAATTATTATTATTATTATTATTATTACTACTATTATTTCAGTAAAATTAACTGTTAAATATGTGCACAGATGACATAATATCTTTGATGAAATATAATTAAAACACAGCTTGGTAAACTTAGCAACTAAAACTGTTAGTTAACAACAGAAAGAAAGTGCGGCCCTTACACTCTCCCCTTTAAAAGAATTTCGTCCTCGAAATTTGCTTACCTGGTAAAAATAACGCTGGGTACTTTTTAGCATTTCACTTTCTAGTTCCCAAGTTGCTTCTGCCACTTTATGGTGTTTCCATAACACCTTAACGTAGAGAATGTTCCTGTTCCTGAGCTTTTTCTCCGCTCTTTCTAAAATTCGAATGGGTTCTTCTACATATGTGAGGTTCTCCTTGACCTGCAAGGGTTTATACCAGATGACATGATCTATGTTCGGAACATACTTCGGAGACTGGATAAATGGAACACATTGTGTATGCCTTACAGTGAGGGCAGTAGAACCAGTCGGTACGCAACTGGTCCCACTTTCTGCAGTATCTCGAATGGTCCGATGAATCCTAGGCTCAGCTTTCCTTTTTGCCCAAACCTTGTGCTTCCCTTGAGTGGAGATACCTTTAGAAATACATGATCTCTAACTTCAAACTCCAGTGGCCTTCTCCTAACATCCGCATAGCTCTTTTGCCTACTCTGGGTAGCTTGTAGTCTCTTACGGACTGTGTTGATTATTTCGATTGTCTGATCGATTAGCTCTACCTTGGAGGGTTCCCTTTGTCCTAGTTCATTCCTACAAGTAGGAGTTCTGCAACAACTACCATGTAATGCTTCAAAAGAGGCCATGCTAATACTAGCATGGTAATTGTTATTGTATGCAAACTCGACCAGAGGGAGGTTATGGTCCCAAGTCCCGGCATAATCAAGTGCACAGGCTCTCAATATGTCCTTTAGGGTTTGAATGGTTCTCTCTGATTGTCCATCTGTTTGAGGGTGGAAGGCTATACTTAAACATAGTTCTATGCCCATGGCTCTTTGAAACCTGTGCCAGAATCTGGATATGAACTTGGTATCACAGTCAGAGACAATATGAAGGCACGCCATGCAATCTAACTATCTCCTTGATGTACAAATCAGCCAGTTGCTCAGAGGTGAAAATGGTTTTAATGGATAAGAAGTGTGTAACCTTGGTCAGCCTGTTAACTATTACCTAAATACTATCATGCTGCGTGGTGGTTTTTGGCAATCTAATGACGAAATCCATGGTAATGTGCTCCCATTTTCACATAGGGATCGGTAAATGTTATAGTAGTTCTCCCGGTTTTTGATGCTCAGTTTTTACCCTTTGATAGGTGAGACATCGAGCCACGAAGTCTGCAATGTCCTTTTTCATCCCATTCCATCAACAATAGACTTCCAAGTGATCGTGCATTTTCGTCCCTCTGGGGTGAGTAGTAAATGTAGAGTTGTGTGCTTCTTTTAACAACTCCTTTTTGAGAGCTGTTATGTTTAGAACACATAGTCTGCTTCCATGCCAAAGTACCTCGTTTCGGATTGAAAATTTCTTATTCCTTCCCTCTTCCACACTTTTCTTGATCTTGATAAGTTCAGGGTCATTTTTCTGATACTGCTTGATTTGCTCAACAAATGGAGAAGAGATTTGGAATGCTGCCAAATAGTTTTAATTCCCTAGTAGTACCACTTCTATTTGTAGCGCGTCGAGCTCCCTCAGAAGTCTCTTTTCTTGTATGAGTAGGCAGGCCACCGAACCGGTAGACTTCCGGCTCAGGGCATTGGCCACTACGTTTGTTTTACGAGGGTGATATTTGACCTCCATATCATAATCCTTCAAAAGTTCTAACCATCTCCTCTATCTCATATTCAACTCTTTTTGAGTAAAAATATACCTCAAACTCTTATAATCAGTGTATATTTCACACCTCACTCCATAAAGGTAGTGTCTCCAGCTTTTCAGGGCAAACACGACCGCAGCCAATTCTAGGTCATGCGTTAGATAATTTTTTTCATACGGCTTTAATTGGCAAGAGGCATAGGTAATAACTCTGCCCTTTTGCATTATAACACATCCCAATCCCTTCTTGGATGCATCACTGTCAATTACAGACCCCTCATTGCCTTCAAGTATTGCTAGTATTAGTGCAGATACCAATTGTCTCTTTAGCTCCTGGAAGCTATCTTTACACTCCCTTATCCATTCAACTTATTACTTTTCTGAAGTAGTTTGGTGATAGGCAAGGCTAGTTTAGAAAATCCCTCTATAAATCTCCTATAATAACGAGCCATACCTAAGAAGCTTCGTACTTCGAAGACATTTGTGGGCCCTGACCAATTCACAACGGCCTCTACCTTAGCGGGATCCACTGAAATGCTTTCTTTAGTCACAATGTGACCCAAAAATTGTACTTTTTCTAGCCAGAACTTACACTTTTTAAGCTTGGCATATGGTTTGTGTTCTTCCAGTGTTTTCAACACTATTCGTAAGTGGTCTGTATATTCTTCCTTGGTCTTGGAGTATACTAGGATATCATCAATGAATACCACTACGAACTTGTCAAGGATGGGTTTAAAGACCCTATTCATCAAGTCCATGAAGAAAGCGAGGGCATTAGTTAACCCAAAACGGTAACATTAAGAACTCATAATGCCCATATTGAGTTCAGAAGGCGGTTTTTGGTAGATCTTCTTTCTTAATCTTTAACTGATGGTACCCCAATCTCAAATCGATCTTTGAGAACATTGCCGGACCGGCTAGTTAATCAAACAGGTCATCAATTATAGGGAGTAGGTACTCGTTCTTGACTATTACCTTGTTTAACTCCCAATAATTAATACACAACCTCAAACTCCCATCTTTCTTCTTTACAAAGAGCACTGGCGCTCCCCAGGGTGAGACACTAGGCTAAACTAGCCTCTTGTCTAGTAACTCTTGTAACTAGGTTTTTAACTTTGCTAGTTCAGCAGGTGCCATTCGGTAGGGCGCCGTGGATATTGGGACAATTCTGGGCATGAGCTCAATGGAAAATTTGATCTCTCAATCAGGTGGTAACCCTGGTACTTCTTGGAATACATGGGAGAACTCTCTTGCTACCGGAATTTCGTTCAAGTTTGGGTCTTTTTGTTTTGTTGCCTCAATTGCTCATAGATAACCCTGATATTCTTTCTTCAGAAACTTGGATACTTGCATAGCAGATATAGTTGGGATGGTCACTTGGTGGCCACTTCCCTTAAAGGTCATATTTTCTCCCTCAGGGGTCGAGAAGGTAACTAGCTTCTTTTCACAATCAATGGTTATTTTATGCTTAGTTAACCAGTCCATCCCAAGGATAACATCCCAACCTTGTATACCTAGTTGTACTAGATCTACAAGGAGGATTCTCCCTTCCCAATTAATAGCACAGCCTTTGAAAACAACATCAGTGTGATGGTTAGATACTAGGGGAGTGGTTACATATAATTGCACTTCCATCTCATCAAGGTTACTGACGAGCTTCTTTGCAAAAATATGATTTACAAAAGAATGTGTGGCACTTCAATCAAATAAAACATAAGCGTAGAGATGGTTGACAAGAAGAGTACTTGATACAGCGGCAGGTGGAATTCTTTGCCTCTTTACCTTCCAGATAGAATACTCGGCCACTTGCTTGCGGCCATTTTCCACCTTAGTTCCCTCCCAAGGTTGCATTCGTAGGAGGGCAGCCTCTTTACGTGACTGCATTGGTTCCCATGCCTGAACCTTGCATGTTGCTTAACAATTCCATACCTTCTTAGGGCAATTTGCAATCTTGTGTTCCATTACACCATACCCATAGCATCCTTCCATACCGTATTTGCATGGGCTTTAATGCATATGCCCACACTCATTGTAAGGTTCAATCTCTTGCCACAGCATAGCTTGCTTTCCTTTGCCCCAATCCTTCTCAAGGTTGAATTTCTTGAACTTCTTGTTCCTCTGAGCGCTGGACCATCCTATGCTAAATTTTCTTTTGGCTAGGCCCAATTGTCGGCTATCAGCCTCAATTTCTTCTATAATCTGGGCTATCTTTACTGCCATTTGGTACATTTCTTGAAAGCTGGTAAAAACATTTTTAGCTATCATTCATTTTATCTGTCCCTTAAAGCCTTACTCAAAATAATCCATTCTCATTTCTTCGATAGCAACCTGATTGGGTGCAAAGCGGCTAAGCTCATTGAACTTTATCGCGTACTCCAGTGTGCTCATTTACCCCTACTTAAGGCATAACAACTCCTATTCTTTAGCCCTTTTCATGTCATGAGGGTAGTATTGAGCATCCATTAGAGTTTTTAGCTACTCCTAAGTCAAACTTGGCTCACCAGCTCGGGACTTTATGGTTCCCCATAAGAATTCGGCTTCCCTTTCAAACTTATGGGTGGCTAGACGTACTTTGAACCTTAGGTGGTTTCAGTTTGTTGAATTGGCGTATCATGTCCATAGTGCTTGGTTCCACCACTGATTCTCTTTGGGGAGGCATTGTCTACATAACTGTTTATGTAAAGTTGCTTAGTTTTTTGCATAAAGATAGGTTTGATATAATCATTTAAAGACATAGTACGATATTAAATAAAATATATAGTTTAAAACATTGGTATGATCCTACTCAGGGTTGCACAAGCACACCTTATCCTTACTAAAGGCACACATTTACATATTCATGAAACATCAGGGTAAACACCCCTATACATTCATTCATTCAAAGGAAGCACTTGACTTGGAAGTTACCTAGGAACTTCTATACACTAACACCTTGGAAAAACAAGGAAAGCAAACTAGGTACAACTTATTCGAATACAGTACAAACATTAGTGAACCTTGGTTCACACCCTACTCTACTCATCATAAGAGGAATCATCCTCAGAAGGGTCGTCAATCATGGGCTCATTCAAGTCTTCATATTCATCAGGGGTTAGTAGTTTTCCCAATCTGATAGTCGGGGGGTATTCCACGTCGGGTTCCTCATCCACTAGCTCCCTCATCATGAGCATTGTAGCCTGCCAGCCACGGGGATCGTGTGCCCCAAAAGAGTCTATCCAACATATCCACGTTGTAGCTACTCGCTTGCATCGCTCCGCCTGAAGGTTTTATGTGAACAGAAGTCTTATTTGGTGGTGTTCAATTTAGTTTGTTTCAACCATTGTGATCAGGAGATGTTATTCCTCAGCAGGAGCAAGTAAGGTCGTGTTAACCAGCTGACTGGCGGTAATACTCCTTTGTCGAGGGGTATTTCCTAAGAAGTCCACTTGTTCTTATGCCAGTATTAAGAAATCCACCAAACCTCCATAGGTGAACGGGGTATAGGACCCCATGTGCATGATAAACTGTGAAGGGTGATGGCATCCTCCCTTCACCTTCCTGTGATGGGTATTTCTTGGATGAATTTGACAATCCAGTGGTTTTGGCTGACCCACAACGGCCCCCATTGGTTACTCCTTACGATAGCCTCCCAGAAGATAACCGCATTTCATGCGGTCCACCAGAAAGGAACGTACACAAAGTCGACGATGTGGAACATCATCCTACATCACCACACCAAGTTAGGTATAAGGCTAGCAAGCACATGTATGTATAAGCGTTATAGGCCACACAGCTAGTATATGCACACAAATATGCAATACAAGTATATAACAAGTTCATGCAAGCACTTTAAAGTACGTATTTCATACATCGAAACTCTTAATGTCACATCTAGATGCATATGCAACCTATGACTTTGATACCACCCAATGTAATACCCCTCTATCCCCAAGAGGCATGACATCGCCAAGGTCTCCCTAAGGCTGACATAACTGGAAACTTCTTAGAAATTCAACGTAACTTTAAGCTAGTTAGGGAATCTTGGAACAAAACTGCAAGAGTTCCACCTGTATTTGCAACATTTGTAAAAGTTCGAATTTGAACTTAAGGGGTACCTAATGATATTACAACAGAGTTCAAAAGGAATCAGGAGTTTCCCCACGAGTCACACACCCGAGGTTATGGCTTATGCCATTACACAACATATGTTCAAATCATTTACAAAGTTTGAGACACGGCCCAGAGCCAATTACATGCTTACATGACACATTCTTTCAACCGAAAGAAGAAGACAGGCAGCTTGACAAAATGCTGCTTCTCAAAAGACTCTTCAGGAAACTATTGGCGAGTCTATGCCAGGTAGCAAACACGCTTGTTTAATAATCACCTGGGAAAAAGGCGGAAAAGAATTGGAGTGAGCCACTACATGATCAGTGAGTGTTCCTCAACTCCTTAAAACCAAAACAGTTGCAGGCAATAATACCAATAATAGGCACGTATTATGCATTAAAGTAGTACTATTATCATATTAAACAGCAGAGAATATCGTTAATTCCAAACTACGTAATTCATGCCTTGTCTGTCTAATCACTTATAAGAGATGCTTAAACACATGGAACGAAGATTATGTAAGGAACTTTCTTTCACAGAATATGCATGTTTAAAACTTACATGCTCGATGCATTACAAGGATATAGCCGTACTTTATTTGAAATTTCATTCGAACTACACTTGGAATCTCATTCTAAAGATATGCACAGCATATGCATAGGAAGCTTTCTTTCTTTTTCTTGAAAACACTTTACTTAACCTCTTGAGGTTCATATTCTTTAAAAGAAATCTCTTTCGTATTGGCCCTCTAAAGACCCTTATAAGATTTTCAAATCACATTGGAACTGGCCTCTTAATGGCCCTTAAAATATTTCTTTTTCTTGAAATACTTAAAATGCAAAATATTAACTGCTTTTCTTACTTATTAGGAAAATACTTTGGGCATAAGATCATCATAATGTGCTGGTTAGGCGAGATCTATTCTCAACCTCTAGTGAGACTATCGCTCACGCTAAGCTCTTACTCCCGGGATGGCAACTTAATTGGACCTTAACCCTCATCAGGGTCTCTAGGGGTTCCCATTACTGGGACTACTCCTGAGGCTGGGGACTCCCCCGTTCTAGCAGGTTCACTCCCATCTTATTGTCCATAAGTACGTTATCTTGGTCATTTAAAGCATATGGCTATAGCGGCTCATAAATTTGCTGTCTCTTGCAGCGAAACCAATTATCATACAATGCACTCCTTTTTAAAATTCTTTAAGCCTCGAAAACTGCATTCGTATAGTTAAAAATAGGCCATCATTTGCTAATAGGTATGGCTACTTTTATTTTCAACCACGTAAGACCTTCTTTTTCAAAATTTCGCCTCATAGACATGATAAAGCTTAATGACATGGAAGGGGAGGGGTTCACACATAACACATTTAAACGCTTCATAATTTAACTTGGCAAAATAAGCCACACATGACCTCGCAATGCACATGATTGCGGTCAATCACAGCCCAAGCTCCTTCGTCACATAACACCAACCATAAAGAACCTCAAAAACTCTCATTAGTTCAACCTCAAGCCATCCAACTACAAATTCGGTTTCAATTTCGCATTCGTATCTATCACAAAGATCATAATGAACTAAGTAATAGACTAATAGTGACATAAAAACTTACCGAGTAAATAGCATCCTTTCAGTGGTACATTACGATATACATAAATATATAGAACATTTAGCGGACCAAAGTGAATTAACAAGGAATGAAACTATCATTGCATTCCTAACTCACAATTAGGAAGTAAGCATGCCAAGTTCATGTCATTTTCAAAGCATAATCTAGTCATATTAAAGCTTTCGAGTCTATTTTAATTTAATCAAGGTTATTATGTCATTTCAAGGTCATTTTAGGCATGAATTAGCCAAATTAGCATGCATCGATTTAATGCATTTTTAGGTTGTTTCAAGGCCACTCTCAAACATGAATATACTAGCTTAACATGCCGATTCAAGCATTCTTAAGTCGCTTCAAAGGCCATTTTCGAACATGAATTACTAAATTAGCGTGCATCGATTTAAAGCATTATTTACTCACGTAATACCCAATTTGCTAAACATGAAAACCTCAAATTCTGTCCATATAGCAGCCCCATTCCCGGTCCTTTTTCGATCCCGTTTTTAACCCTAATTCTGCCAAATTACAGGGCATACTTTCTGCCCAACTAAGGAGATTATTCTGACCTAATTTAAGTAGCATCTCAGCCACAAAAGCAATTCAATTCTGGGCAAACTTTCAGTCAGCCTATACATGCAAAATTTAAGCCTGAATTTAGTTGTATAAAACATGCACAATAACTTCCCACTTTTTGAGTTAACATGACTAACTTTAAACTAACATGTATCGCAACTTGAGGGCTAAATCGATTTCGAAATTACTAATAATCTAGGCAAAGAAAAACACTTACTTGAATTCAGCTGAAACCCAACTAGCACCAAATGCACGCCTAAGTCGCTGTAATTGAACCCTAGTCCGTAGGCATTACTAAAACCGAAACCCTAGCTCTGGATTTTAAGATTTTTGGGTGTGATTTGGGTCGAATTTGACCCCTCAATTTATAGGGGAGGTCAGATTTGAGGTTTTCTAGCCGGATTCCAGCATGTGGGTGCCGTCCAGAGATGGCCACAATGTGGCCGAATGGTTCTGGGTTCGCGGCGAGATGTGGAGGAAAGAGGATGATGGGGTTGGAAGCGGTGTTGGGTCGCGCACAGGGACCACCATGGTCCCTCGCGTGCTCCCTGGTGGCAACGTGAGCGGAGGAGGAAGAACAAGGTAGGTAGATTCGCGTGAAGAAGAAGGAGGAGAGGTACAGAGGTGGAGGTCGGGAATGAGACCCCGAGGACCCCCCTTTTAATCCTTTCTCCTTTTTTTTGATCAATTTCTACAACAACTAAATTCCCGATCCGAAATGCGTTAACGTTCAGCCTAAGCTTGGATTGAAACGTCCTAAAATCGGCGTCCTAATTAAATTCGGAAAACGACTAAATAAATCGAATAACGATTTTGAAGGCATGAGTTAGCATTAACTCAAAAATTTTCTAAACGATTGACGATGACGATGATGATGATGATGATGATAATAATAATAATAACAATAATAATAACAACAACAATAGTAATGTTCTTTTTAGTCAAATTAATTGTTAAATATGCGCATAGGTGACATAATATCTTTGATGAAAAATAATTAAAATACAACTTGGTAAACTTAGCAACTGAAACAGTTAGTCAACAACAGACAGAAAGTGCGGCCCTTACAATAAAAAAGACAAGAGTACACGTCCAAAGACTTGGTAAATGGGTCATTCGGTTTGTGTACGGGTTGTGTTATGTTTTGGGTCAAACCATATTTCGAGTTAAGTGACATGTTGGTTCAGTTCAGTTTGGGTCAGGTGAAGTACGGTTCAGTTTGACTTCGGGTCAACCAATATTTGGTCTAATGTGTCCATCATGCAAAAATAAGCAACTTTATAGAAAATTTCAAGTCTGGTATGATTCGGTTTGGGTCAATTCGGGTTTTAAGTGCACTTTTAAGGGAGCGTATTTCCGATGTCTGATTCGGTATACGTACACATCATTCAGATTGAGTTTGCATCTCGGGTTAGTTTCGCCAGGTCTTCACGTTCTTCTCGTGAAAAGAATAGTCTTTCCTGAAAAAGGGAAATCCTAATTCTGGCGTTGTAGGATGCTAGTACGTAGATTTCTGTGTAGAATTGGGTACCTTTCTTTGGTGGGTGGGTGGGTACTTGTAAGACAATGTGAGTAGGGATCGAATAGTAATTTCCAGGATTCTAAGCCTACATGTGGTCAAGCGCTGCGATTTGGGTGGCCCATAGAGGATCCCATTTCTGCGAGCTTTATGCCCGGGCCGCTGACGGGGCTATAATAGTACGATTTTATATAGATCATACACATACGCACGCACGCGCATACACACACACACATACATATATGCATATGCAGACGTATGTATACATATAAATACACACACACATCCACATGTAGATAGATACATACATATACACATACATACATACATATATAAATATAAATATAAATATGTGTGTGTTTGTGTGTGTGTGTGTGTGTGTGTGTGTGTGTACACACACCCACACACGTACGTATATAAGAATGCAAATATATATGTACATACATATACATGTATGTATATATATATGTGTGTGTGTGTGTGTGTGTGTGTGTGTGTGTGTGTGTAAATATATATATATATATATATATATATATATATATATATATTATATGCATACATACATATGCATATACTTATACATATGTACATACATATACTTATACATATGCACATACATACATATACATATGATGTGTGTGTGTGTGTGTATATAATATAATGGTGTGTTGTGTGTGTGTGTATATATATATACATATATGTATGTGTGTGTGTTATATATATAATATATATATATATGTACGTATGTATGTATATATATATATATATAGATATATATATATATATATATATATATATATATATATATATATATATATAAAAGGGAGGGTTCAACTGAGCACCGTCCTTTAGGTAAGCGCCAATTATTCGGTGAGCACTTTAAATCTTGACCATTCAAATTTGATCTAACGGCTTTTAATTAAAAGAGAGTTTTAAGCATTTTTAAAAAGTGAAGAAAGCAGATGGGGGATGGGGGCTTCTCGCTGTTCTCCATTCTTCTTCCTCCATCTCTCTCTCTATCCTCTCGCTCTCTCTCTCTCTCTCTCTTTCTCTAAGTAACGCAGCCCCACCCGCCGGAAAAAGTCCCAACCGTCGTGGCTGCGACTCCCAGACCACCGGCCGCCCACAACTGTGATGATTCTCTCCCCTGCATCTCTCCTCTCGCATGGATCCCGCTCCAACTCCACGGGGGATAGCCCCGAAGCCCAGCCTAGCCACATCTTGCACCTGTGGTTGCCGAAAACCACCACCTTCTGCCGGAAAAAAGCAGTCGTCCAATCTGACAGTTAGCCGGTGAAACCCGACTCCCAGCCCAGCCACGTTCAGACCTGCCGTGTTTTGGGTCTTTTCGGGTCTGTATCATGGAGTATGCCGGAAAAACAGAGGTTGTTGGTCACCACTCACTCGCCTGAAATCGGATCGGCCCACCCTCCTTCGTCGCCACCGCCGAGTTGCTCCACCCAGCTTGCCGCATAATCCACATTTCTAGTTTTTTTTTTCGGTTCTGGTTTTATTAGATAATTGTTGTAGCCTTGAATTGTGCTTATTTTGAGTTTTAATTAGTAATTTTAATGGAGTTTGGTTGATGAAAAATGACCATGTCAATTTGCATGTTTGACAATACAAATAGAAGAAAAAAAAGTTTGCGTGGTCCACGTGGAATTGAGTAAAATGACCACTTCAATTTTCTTACTGTTTGATTCCCTTTTCCCCTCAAAGTCGTTCTAATTTGTTTCTGTCTTTAATCCTCCCGTTTTGGTAGGGAAGTTCATTGCGGTGGGCTTTGTGGAACCTGCGATTGAAATATGGGACCTCGATGTCGTAAGTGGTAGAACTTGATTAAGGTTGTTCTGGCATTAATTTTCATTGAACCCTGAAACAGTGACGGAGTTGATAAAGGTTTCAATTTGATTGACTTTTGCGATAGATTGATGAGGTTAAACTGTCATTGGTATTAGGTGGTGTCGCTGAGAAGAAGAAAAAAAGAAAGAAGGTAAAACTATTAATCCTTAAACTTCCTGCTTCTACAATTTGCTATCAGATGCATGATGTCTTAACTTTACGTGAGTTTAATGTGTTCAATTGGTTAAAGTGTCTTCTTTTTCTTGTTTAAATATGTTCCATACCCATACAAGCAGATGCACTTGTGTCTCTCTACAAATGAATGAGCTTATTCCTGCATCCAATTGAATTATGAGTTTTTATTTCTCGATGTACCAAACAGAACTGTCATCTGCCATTATTGAATGCTTCTAGCTACCTTTGGTTAATATTAGAATTGTATCTTGGTTGGTTCCGGATCCAAAACAACTAAGATGAAAATAAACAAATAGAAACCGCAATTATGTTTCAGAGTGCTTGACAGTAGTCGCTGCATTCCAGTTTTGGCTTCAATGAGCTGTGTTTTCTCTGTTAAACGCCTTGTTTGTCCTATCCTTCTACTGAACATGTGTGCCCAACTGACCCTTATTTCAGCATAAAAAAAATTCTCCTCCTATTTTTTTACCCCGTAGGATTATTGCTCAATATATGGAATTATTGCTTTAGTTGCTAGAGATGATAAATGAATGATCTGAAATTTCTGATCAGTTCTTTGGCAATTTACAAAACAAAATTTTTGCCTGACTATCTAATTTAATGAAACCCTGACTCGTGAAGATGAGCCTGGTGTAGCCTTATAAGCCTATTAGCTCAATTGGTAGAGAATTGTGTAATCGCACAAAGATGTAGGTTCGATTCCTACATAGGCTGTAAAAGCTCATTTTTGAAATGCTTTACCAAGAAATAAGACATATATAAGAATGGGTACCAATTTCATGGCAACATGATGCAAACCTTCAAACCGAAGTTATGGACGGTAAAGCATAGACAAACTCAAATGGGTATTTCTAAGACATTAAGAAATTCATGAGATATCAAGAACCAGTACATATTGGTAAACATCCTAATATGATTGCAGTGTCATCTTTTAACCATCGCCAGTATGTTGCTAAGAATTAACAAAACCAGAAATAGCCTATGTGGGAGTTGAACCCACATCTTCGTGTGTCATCCATCACACGTTACTCTACCTTTGAGCTGATAGGTTAATTATAATGCAGAGTACATGTTCATAAGACTATTGCATATAAGAATGAACCAACATAATTAGTATAGTATATCTTCAAAACAAGGAAAAACGATTTATAGTTTAACATTTCAAGTGTCGTTTCGTACGTTGAAGCCACAGGCTACAACATTCACCTGCCAACTACGGGCCAAAAGAGCTAGCGGAGTTGCTAATTGGACAACGAGCTTCAACCTCATTACTATAACACAATGAAGTAGTCCATAGCACCTCAACACAAAACGACTGCACAAGTATCTATTCACTATTCACTATTCACTATTCACTTAGGATTGAGATTATAAAGTGCAAATTTGAATGCAGATTTTCCTGGACCTGAAGAACAGAAATCAACAGAACTTTTGATTAAAATTTTCATCTCAGCCTCAAACCTTCTTTTGCCTTTCGCCTCAAACAACATTCTTCACGACGTAAACAACCAAAGGCCAGCAGTGCAAAATTTAAATCCATATAATCTGAAGATCAATAACAACACAGTAGCGGGATGGAGACCCACTAATTCTCAAAACACCTTAAAGAACCAAAACTACAACAAAATGGCCGTCAGAAACAAAAAGATGCCAACTTAATCTTCTTGTGCAACAAAAGCCTTCTTGTCCAACAACCCAAATGCATGAATCAGGCCTTCAACTCAAAGCAACAGCAAAATCAAGTTCAACTGTCGCAATATAATTAATACAAAAAAAAAAGAACTATATTATGAATTTCAGTCATAGTCTGAATCAAATTCAAACTGATTAAGCTCTATCTAACATTAAAACCTCAAATTAATGGAAGATCAACCAGTATAATTGTAATAACTTGACCCTAACTCATATTTATTTATTTAAATCATCTTTATTTATTTCATTAATCATGTTTATTCATTTACTTTATCATGTTTATTGACCTAATCACTCATGGTTATTTGCTTAACCAAATCATGTTTATTAAATTCAATTACACTCAATTTATTTATTTAACGAATTCCATTATGTTTTTTAAATTTTCCACCTTCATTTATTGTATTTAATCATCCCGGTTGAGAGCATTTCATTTTGCGTACCACTTTGCAACTCAAGTTTCATTTATTGTTAATTTGAGTTTCGTTGATTGATTAAATGTTGGGTGAATCAATATTAGGCCTCGATGAGTATAAATTAATGATTAATTATTTTCTTACCTTCGGTAAACTTTAATCCCGAGCATTGCAAAATTTTATTTTTGTTCAACACTCCAAATAATTTTTCGAGCCTAAACTTAGCTTGTTGGGCCCAAAACAAAAGCCTAAAACCTTGCTGACTTTGTTATTTCACTAAGTACTCATTTTAGTACCTAATTTTAATTAGCGAAAAGCTACTTTTTGGGTGGAAAATTTCAGCCACATGTTGCTAATACTTGAGAATTTCCAGCCACAAAGAATTCAGCAAAAATCACAAGCCCATCTCTCCATTTTCTCTCTCCTCTTAGGGGCAGCTACTGCCCCTTTGTGCCGCCAGTTCTGGTAGTTCTGGCCACTTTTTCGGCTACCTTCCAGCTACCCCGAGTTTCCCTTGCTGCTAGATATTATGTCCAACCCCTCAAATCACTCAAAACCGCCTCCTCCTCTCTCTAATTCAAGCCTAAAGTGAGGTTTGTCCCAAAATCCTAACTTGTTTTATCTTGAGTTTTATGGTTGTTTTATTTATGGGCTATGTTTGGATGATCAAATTGATAGCTATTCACTGGACATTCAATCCAATTTGATTGGCAGATCTAGTATCATTATGGGGATGAACTGATTGGATACTTACAGGACTATGATAATTGGTAAGGATCTTAAGGTTAGAGAGAGGATGATTGGCTAAACGTGCGTATCTACGAGCCGATGGAAGAAAAACCCTATTTATCCCCTCAATTACATTGTCCAAGCAAGTGAATTATCATGTCAGTAATGCACTGAATATTAGTGATTTGTCAACCACACTCGGTATATCTATATTCATATTTACAGTTGGTGGATTTAGAGATGTTTCATCTGAGAATTTTCAGGACTGTTTTCCCCCTAGAAACATTGATTTTCATATCAGCCTAGTTCAAGGTCCTCAATCCATTTTCAAAACCCCTATCATATGAGCTCCAACAAAGTTCAAAAAATTAAAGATTCATTGGATGAGTTGTAAAGGATTTATTTGACCAGGTGTGTCCTCGTGGGGAACGTCAAGTTTATACGAAGAAGAAAGACAGAATCTTATGGTTGTGTACTATGCACAAAGAGTCGCACAAGATCACTATCAAAATAAGTGCTTTATACCTTGAACAAATGATTTATAAGATTAACTACCAATAACATATGTCTTTTCCAGGAATGATTTAAGGTTCAAATATCACACCTAAACCATGCAACCACGGTTCATCTTTTGCAAGACTACCCATTTATAGTAATTCTTGTTGCTTGTCTCATCTGCAAAATTTGATACTATCCAATGTTGTTTAAGCTCCCTTGCATTTCAAGCCGATGTTCCTATTAGCGTGATTTTCCATGTCTTTGCAAACGTATTATTAAATGTGCAATACATTCTTGTTCAACCCTATATAGTTGTCAACATTCCCGTACTCTCGACCCTCACCATCTCTATTTCATAATCTTGAGTTGTAGTTCGTTTCGTTGAGAGCTGATTCTCACATCTACCTCACATCTCATTTATTCATAATAATATGCTCGTATAACTTGTTCTGAATTCATAATGTAATTCAACTCTCATTGGCGTGGGTGATTGCGATTGTCATAATTCCCTTACTTTCTTTATTTTGAACTTCAACTCCCACACATATATCTTACATGCTCATAAGTAAACTCTAGCTTTTCTGTTCAATCTTATTACTAGACTTGAATTGGTTTTATATGAGTAAAGGCATGTTTCTCATGTCACTTGTTCAATCTATTTACTTATCCATTGGTACTTTGCTCGTTCAATCTATTGATCTATCCATTGTATTTTACCAGTTCAATCCATTGATCAATTTATGGCACTTGCAATTCGCACACCTATATCTTATATTCGCATAAGTGAACTTCAGTGATCCTTATTTAATCTTATTGCCGTACTTGACTTGGCTCCACATGAGCAAATGCATGTTTCCACTGCAGCCTATTCAATCCATTTATCTATTCATTAGACCTTGCTTATTTATCCAATCTAATTCTCTAGCTTATTTATCCAGTCTAGTTCTCTATTCATTGGCACTTTGCTTGTCTAATCCATTTATCTATCCATTAGATTTTGCTTGTCCAATCTAGTTATCTATCTATTGCACTTTGCGTATCCAATCTATGTATCTATTTATTGCACATTGCTTGTCCCATCTATCTATTGCACTTATCTTGTTCCTTATGGCTATAAAGTCACGTAGTTGAAGCTCAGTTGCTTGTCATCTTATTTTCAATTCATCAGTTAAACCTGAGTATAACCATGCCATTTTTCTCCTTGGTGGATTATTTATTGAACCCTTTATGATCCATGTTTATAAACCACAGTTTTTGTGGCATTATATCTTAGAATTCATGATATACTCATGGTTATCTTTATTCTAACCACCCCGTGATAACCTCTCCTTTATTTGCCTTTTCTAGTCTCATTGTTCATTTCTTTTGTATGTAATGATTCATTTGACTAAGAATTTCATCACTCTCATCCCTAACCATGGTTATTTCATTGCCCTTTATCGACCAGGAGCAGATCCTTGAGTAGTCGGATAAGGGGAGATCCTGTGAGACATTAGGATGATCAGATGAGGAGATTTTGATAAGGGTATAAACTCAAGCACTATCTAATTATATTGGAGTGAGCCAGAAGAAACATTGAGTACAAGGTCAGAGTTAACCCAAGCAAGCATTAAGAGGGAAAATTCAAGTACATGTCGAGGTGATACAAGGTCGACAAAACAGTTGTGCTTGCAAAATAAAGAAATAATCAAAGTCTCATATGAGATATAAAGTATTCCGAAGGGCTTATCTAGTCAAGGGTGTCAGGAGAGTGGATATCAGCGATAATTGAGTCCTCGTTACCTTGGACTTTATGAGTTAGTAGTGTAGAATACCTCATTTGCAGTAACAAGGTCCTTTTCTTTCGAAGAGAGTATCACTTTTGAAGCAAAGTAATTGAGTTCATTGAGGCTATTGTGTGAGAAGTATTCAGATTTACTGGAACAAGGGATTAAGAAGTTATATAACACGTACACCCTTAGTCGGAATACATTCGGCAAATTATACCTCTTCAGAGGGAAGCAATGGGAACCAAAGGCCAATGTGTTTTAAAGCAGCATTGCATATAGTTGACAAGTGTTATAAGTTTCAAGGACGAAAATCTTTAAGGGGGGAAGGCTGTAATAACCCGACCTAATCCATATTTATTTATTTAAATCATCTTTATTTATTTTATTAATCATGTTTATTCATTTACTTTATCATGTTTATTGACCTAATCACTCATGGTTATTTGCTTAACCAAATCATGTTTATTAAATTCAATTACACTCAATTTATTTATTTAACGAATTCTATTATGTTATTTAAAATTTCCACCTTTATTTATCGTATTTAATCATCCCGGTCGGGAAATATTTCATTTTGGGTACTACTTTGCAATTCAAGTTTTATTGATTATTAATTCGAGTTTCGTTGATTGATTAAATGTCGGGTGAATCGATATTAGGCCTCGGTAAGTATAAATTAGTGATTAATTATTTTTTTACCTTCGGTAAACTTTAATCTAGAGCAATACATAATTTTATTTTTGTTCAACACTCCAAATAATTTTTTAAGCCCGAACATAGCTTGTTGGGCCCAAAACAAAAGCCTAAACCTTGCTAACTTTGTTATTTCACTAAGTATTCATTTTAGTACCTAATTTTAATTAGCAAAAAGCTACTTTTTGGGTGGGAAATTTCAACCACATCTTGCTAATACTTGAGAATTTTCAGCCACAAAGAATTCAGCAAAAATCACAAGCTGCCCCTTTGTGCCGCCAGTTCTGGTGGTTCCGGCCACTTTTTTGGCCACCTTCTAACTGCCCCGATTTCCCCTTGCTGCTAGCTATCATGTCCAACCCCTCAAATCACTCAAAATAGCCTCCTCCTCTCTCTAATTCAAGCCTAAAGTGAGATTTGCCCCAAAACCCTAACTTGTTTTATCTTGAGTTTTATGGTTGTTTTATTTATGGGCTATGTTTGGATGATCAAATTGATAGTTATTGTGCAATTTTTATGGAGTTTGGAGGTGTTTGGAGTCATGGGTATTTGATCAAGAGCATGATTTTCATGATTTTGCATTTATTTAAATGCCACTGTCGAACATTCTGGGAATTATAGGATTGTCCAAAAATTTTGAAATTTTTTGTGTAGCTTCTCTATATTATTTGGAATTTTCTGGCAACATTTCATGAATTTTGGAGGTGTAATCAGTGCGTTATGGAATTTTGAAGAAAACTACCCTGTTTTGGATACAAATTATGTAATTATGTATTAATGAAGTTGTTTAGAGTTTGGATATGTATACGAGACCTGAAATGATCTTTTTATATCTTATTGTGGTGATTTGAAATGATTTCAAGTGAGTTTTATGTAGAAAAAAAAAAGAGAAAGTTAAATCGGTGAAGGGCTGGAATTTCAGGAAATTAGGGCTGACTTTGGGATTAAACTGGTAATGAATTATCCAACCAAAAATTATGATTTTTGGTGTATATAGTTCAGTATGTTAGCTTTAACATGCCTCTTGAATCGCCTTAATCTGAGGTCTGTGGAAAAAGTTATGATCGTTTTACCAAAACTGTGCAGATTGGACCAAAAACTGATACACTTGTATTTTAACCCCATTTTGGGAACCCTATTGTGGGAATCACATTTTTTGTTGTAAATTAAAGTTTTTGGGGACTTCTTAATCTTTTCATATTGGGGTTTTAAGTCTCCACTTGAGATCCAGAATGAAAGTTATGAATTTTTGAAATAAACTGACCTGCTTAGGTGTAAATCAGGTTGCTATTGCAATTTCTATGCAGTGTATAGTTGGGGGAAAATTCTAAAAATTCTACTGTAGATTGTCCATATTATTTTCGAATTTCGTATAAGATTTCATGAATTTCGCTTAAGTAACCTATTTCAGAAAAAGCCACAACCACTCTTTCAATTGTCACCATCAAGGCCTTTTCCCTTGTAATCTCATTTATCTCATTGTAGACTATTTTACTTTCATTTACTTTATATCAAATTTAATTACTTTCATCAATTCAATTTTGAAGTTATATTGGAATACACAAGCTATGTATACCATCTAATCACTCAATTTCTGTTGCACATACTTTTACTTACTCAATTATACGAGTAAGGATCACTTACTGACTACACATACTTACAATGACATTTATGAAACAGAGTTGAGACCTAGTTATCGTTCCCCATTATGCATAAGTGTTATCAAGTCAGAACATATTTATCAAGTCAGATGACATTTATGGAACAGCTGACTTGTATCAAGTCAGATGACATTTTTAAAAACTCAAGGTACGTCCATTGCCTGTATCTTCAGAAAGTAGATTATGTTTATCAAGTTACAACTCTTAATGAGTTTATCAATGAATCAGTTTATACAGTGATTTGCCATTTAACTTGTGACCACGTCAGTCATCATCTATAGGGCATCAGCCCATTATTTACGCACGCGGCTCCAGGCCAACTTTTGATCAGATTGGCAGGTGTACACTTATGTATAGATCATATCAGTGCAAGGGGTTCACATCTAGATAATAATGAGCAATTCAATTTCATATTACTTTAATTTTCATTGTTATTGCCAACTAAATGAATTACAAAGACAGGTACCCATCAACAGTATTTCTACGCTCATTTTACCATACAGGAATGCATGTACTAAGTTTTTGCTCATGTTTTAGAGTTGTTTTCATGTTTTCCATTTTAGATGATGAAGTATCACATATTTCTCCTTCTAGCAAGCCATTTTGAAAGTCATCAGATGCTCACAGTGGATTTAGCATAGCACAAGTGTTAGGATCACCTCAAGGTCTATATTCAATATACATGTGTGTGGAGTGCGAGTTAGCATATGGTATGATTAAGTAAATGATATTGAAGTCAGCTATTATGGACTTTGGTCTTAAAGTGTATTAGTTTAATAGAGTTTATGATTGTGATCGTGAGCGGCAGGATTAAATAGTTCAGTTAGCCTTGTCCTTATCAGGACGGCGGTAGCGGTTTCGTTTACTGAGTCTTCCGCTGTAATTTTTAGTAATCATGTCATTAGTATTTTGGGGGCCTTACAATAATGAAGAAGACAACATTGAAAATAGTACAAATCGCAGGCCCAAAAAAATTAGACTATCCACAACTCAATTCAATTCATCCATCACAACTTGATTCAATTTTTTATATAATTAAACCCAAAATTAGACATATCCACAGCAAATAAACCCTTAAACCCAAATGTTGAACTCTATAGTAACAAACAAACCCCAAATTTAATTTTAGAAAAAATTCGAAACCTGATTTGCGATTTTCGACAAGAATGGCATACCTACAAGTGGTGGAGACCATGGCATCGCCAGAGTAGAATTGGGCAGAGACCCGAATTTCCAGTAGAAATGACCCGAATTTTCGGCAGAAAGGAGACACAGAAAGGTCACGAGATGTGGCTGGGCTGGGACGTCGCGAGGTCTATCGTGGAGAGAGAGAGGGAGCAACGCGAGAGGACAACACAAGGGCCGTCTCGGCTGGCTGCGGCCTGTGGTCAGGAAAGTTTTCCGGTGGCTGGGGGGTGTTTATCTCGGGTGCGGAGGCGGCACAAACTGAGAGAGAGAGGGAGAAAGAGAGAGAGAGGATAGAGAGAGAAAGATGGAGGAAGAAGGAAGGTTTTCCGGGAAAAGAACAAGAAACTTGAAACCCCCATCCCACACGTGTTGCTTTCAATTTTTATTTTTTTTAATGCCTGAAAAGTATCCCTTAATTTAAGCTCTAAGATCAAAATTGAATGGTAAGGATTTAATGTTCTCACATAATAAAATGGTGCTTACCTAAAGGTGGGTGCTTATTTGAACCCTCCCCTCTGTGTGTGTGTGTGTGTGTGTATATATATATATATATATATATATATATATATATATATATATATGACCTGACAAAAATTGATCGGATCTGAAAATTCGACCCGAGCCCGCCCGAAAGTTTTAGATTTTGAACACGATTTTCTCGACCTGAATCCAAAATAAATCAAACCTGAAAAACCTGCAAATTTTTAGGTCAAACCCGACCCAAACCCAAACTCGCCCGCTCAAACCGAATATTATATACTTACTTTTTATTTTCTTTAATTTTTTCTTCTTAACAAGAACTGTTTTCCATTATAACGAATCATTTAGAGAAACATTATACAATAATCATATCCTTTTGTAAATTCTCATAAGACAATGTCATATACCACTTATAAATGGTATAAGTTTAGAAAATGGTCATGAAATAACTCTAATATTAAGAAAAATAATTTAGAATTAGATAAGTATTAAAAACGTACGAGTCATACCATTATATTCTTGTTAAAATGAACACGTCTCCTCGCATTTTAAATAAGATTACTCTATAATAGTCTAAAATTTTGATTTTATATTAATAGATAATTCTAATATCTTGCGCGTATATAATATACTTTCGTTTGGATTCATTCTAATTGGTCTCGAATCTGACGGAATGTTGGCTAATGGACCAATTTATGTCCATGTTAAGATCGACGTACTAATAAAGCACCCCTGATTTGGTAATGTTAGCTTAATTAACGAAACATAAAATTATTAAACGAGTTATTAACGGGTCGAACCATTCCGACTCGTTAACAAGCTTTAGATGGACCAACCCATGAATGACCCGATCAATTATTAATATTTTAATATACAGGTCAACCCATCCAAACACGACTATTTGTCCTCCCACACAAGAATTTCATATATCATGCTGAAAAGTTTGGATATTTTTGATATTCTTTGAAGATATTACAATTACAATGCATGTTCATTAAATACAAATAATTTCAAATCATAAATATGCCAAATTTTTGATCTTGACAAAAAAAGTAATAATTGACTAAAAAGGCGCTTCAACCCCGTTGGTTTGATCTCAAACCCGTAAAACCGAAATACACCAATCACAATTTCACCTGAACACGAAATACACCCGACCTGGATTTTACCCGAACCTAACTATACCCGATCCGTATTTCACCCGCCCACCGGAATTAATAGGTCCAACACACACACCCACACATACACGTATATATACATATACATACACGTATATATACATACACATATACGTTTACATACATACACGTACACATACATATACATATACATATATATATATATGTATACGTATATATAAATATATACATATAAATATTTATATATATATATTTATATATACATATACATATACATATATATATACATATACATGTACATATACACATACATACATATATATACACACATACATACAAATACATATACATATATATATACATATACATATATATACATATACACATGCACACATACATATATATATATATATATATATTATATATATATATATATATATTATATATATATATATATTATATATATATATATATATATATATATATATACGCACATTAGGGAGTAGAGTATGTAAGTAAGATTATTGTATACTTATTGGTATTATCAATAATATTAGTTTTTATGTATCTTGGTTTGCAATATCATCTGATTTGAGAAGGAGATCTGGAGTACCTTTGGAATAGCCAAAGAAGTAGCCATTAGACAGGTGGTCGCCGGCGAAAGGGTTGAGGTCCAGTGAGGTATTGATCTTATCTCTAATTGATTATATTCCACGACAAGATGCATTTCTACTAATTATATTGATAAGACTGATAATTATACTTGATCTTTATTGCATGCTTGAAACCTATTCAAGTTGTTATGAACCCCTTTAGTCCTGAACAGTTGCATGCCAAGGCAATAGTACAAAATGCCTTAGAAAGATGCCTTCAAGAGAAGGAGAATTGTGAATTTCTTATTCAGGTCAAAGAGATCTTAGCTAACATTTGCAGACGAGGCATAGAAGCCTTAAGTAGTGACTTTTTTGATAATCCTCTTGTCCTTACTGACGGAGAAATAGTTATTCCTAGCCCTAGGAGTGTCTTAGAACATGCGACTCTTCATCATGTTAATGCCATAGAACGCCAAAAGGCAATCCTCGAAAGTATTAATGAAGCCTTGCTTTCCTTAGATAATTGTCTAAGACATCATAACCAAAGTTATGACTATAAATATCAACAATTTCTTAAAAGAAGAAGGACTAAAAAGTCCAAAAATCATTCCGCACCGAGTTGCAGTTATAAGTAACAACTGGATTAAGAAGCTCACAAAATGGTATCAGAGCCATGTCTCATGTCTCAAACCAAGAAATAACCAAGATTGTCTTAAACAAAAAGATAAAAGATGGATTTTTATCTGTCAACAGGCTGAACTAGCCAACTCCCAGTGGTATGTACACCCTGACCTAGCAAGCCCTGCTAGAGATTCTTTATCAGGATTGAGTGATGGATAAAGCAAGTAGCAGTTCATCATCTCCTTATAAGGAATTATGGAAGTCCAATCTGCAAGGACAAATGATAGATACTAAGTTAGACAGTATCTATGAAGGATTAGGGGAGATTCAGAAGTTAATTCTGCATCATCCTAAACCTCAACCTGAACAACAAATTGTTCGAAGAAGAGTTAGATTTAACCCTTCTATAGACCCAACAAAACCGGGTTACCCTTCAAGTTCGAACATGGTTCGAACTTTTATTTCTTTAGAAGAATTGGAAAATGAATATGCACAAGCCAATTCTGATGAAGAAGAAGAAATCCTAAATCGGATTAACGAACTCCAATTACGGTGTAATATGGAATCAACAGGAGAAACCTCTCAAGGTAATCCTTTGGTCGTACCAAATTCGACTCAATCAAGTGGTCCTAGTGGCCCTAGTGGTCCTGAAGTAAGACCAGAGTCACAGACTAACCTAGATAATCAAATAGGTAGTAGTGACGAAGAGGAAGCTCAACGCTACCGTTATCGTCACCATACGTCTAGACAAAGACGTGTAGGAGGAAGATACTTATTTCCCCATCCAGGCCATGCTTACCCTTTAAGTAATGCAGGAGCAACCTTAAACATTGACTGCATCTCAAATACGGATGAAGTCATTAAGGAATGGGTTAAAGAGGCAAAAATACCTCACAATGCTTTATAATTTGCAAATATGTGACATCAATTATTTTGATGCTTATGTATGCGAATTCGAGAAATATTATTACAAAGCTGAAATATCATCAGCAACACCAAATTCGTTAAATTTCCATAACGATATGTTTTTTACAAAATTGCCATTCCCATGGAGTGATTTACTTTTTAGTAAATGGAAGGCCGCAGAAAGACCTGAACGCACGGACACTCTAGGTGCACGAATTGAATTTGCTAGAGTAACACTAGCTGACGAATGCGAGAAGGCCTACAAAAGAAAGAGGCTACAAAAGGATCAAAAGAAGTTGAACTGTAAAGATCAACTCTATTATCCTAATAAGTTTGGTTGTCAACTAGACAAACCCAAACAGAAGAAGAAGTTCAAAGCCAAGAAGAAGCTTGGTAAATGTGTGAAAAAACACCCCAAACCCTTCAAAAAGAAGAGGAAATTCTTTAAAAAGAAACAAAAGAAAAAGGAAGACAAGAGCTTTTCTAAGCAGATCCAAAAACAAGATTGTAAATGTTGGAACTGCAATGAAAAGGATCATTATGCAAATGAATGTCCCAAAAAGATTAATTTTGCAGGTGTCTGCTCTAACGAGTTGTTTGAGCAATTTGCAGGCTACGAAGAAGTAGCATTTTCAGACATAACGTCTGAAGACGAAATACTCGTCTTAACCTATTTGTCTAGCAGTTCTGAAGATGAGTCAGACTGAAGAACACTCTCAACAAGAGGAAGGAGAATCCTCAGGTATGTACTCCAACGAAGTACTCTTTGATAAAAAGAAATATCAAAAGATTTTATCAAGAAATCTTAAGATAAACGAGCATGAAGGTTTTAAACGAACCTTATTACAGATATTTCGAAGAAAGAATATTCAGTACTTTGGTACTAATATTCAGGAAATACCTATTAGCAGCAATATCGTTGAAGGACAAGTAGAATTGCCCTTAGTAACCATCGACCAGATTAGACAAAAAAACAGGAAAATTCCTGAAAAAGACCGAACTAAGATCGGTTACATCCATTTTGGTGCAGTAAGAATCCATTTGAAGGCTACATTTCAAAAGGGTTTAGACACACCAATAATTCTTACTTTGATGCACAACCGCATCGCTAATCGATCAGAAGCCATAATAGGCATTCTGAAAGGAAACTTGGTTTATCAAAATCTTAGTTTCACCACTTACCCAGGGTATAGTATACCCATTAGGGATTTAGACATAAATCGTGCCTTAAATCTCTGTTATCATTTCCAAAGGTCAGACTTGCTAGAAAGTCTACACCATTCCCCATTTACCATTTACACTATGGTAAGTTACATGTTAAGTAACACCCACGTTATTGATCAATTCCTCCAAAAGGATGAAATTGAGCTAGACGATATCTTTTCAGGTATCTGTGGAATCCAAGAAATTTCGAGACCTAAATTACAGCCAATAAAAGAATGGCAGATTGATATTAAACAAAAACCATTGTTTAATAGATG
>JAKOGI010001475.1:195000-230363 GCA_029747015.1 Carnegiea gigantea
ATATATATATGTATATATATATAAATATCTATATATATAAATATATATACCACACAAACACCACACCACACATAAATATATTATATGTAACATATATAATATATAATATATATATATATATATAATATAATATAATATAATATATTATATATTATATTACATTATATATATATATACATATATATATGTAAGTGTATATATATATGTATGTGTGTATATATATGTATGTGTGGATATACAGTGGCAGGTCTAGGCTTTAAGATTAGGGTTGTCAGCTTACGAGCATTATTTTATTCGCCTTTTTCATATTGTTTCCTTTTCAAGTATTTCATAATAAATGTGGATCGATCTTCTAAATAGTGGGGGGGGGGAAAAAAGGGAGAGAGACAAACTCAACTATGAAATCAAGCAGTACATTGCAAAGCTTATAAATCAACATCTCATTACGTTAATTACAAAACTCAGCTATGGATAGAAATTAAATTACAGATTGCAATAGAAATTAAATTCACTTAAATCAGGCAGCAATGTTAGGCTTACTAGCTCAAATTAAGAGCTGAGAGCTGGAGACAGTGTCAGCCCATTTAATTAGCACTTGATCAACTAACAAGATCTAGGCAATTGCAAGACTACTGGAGTTGATACTAAAATAGATTTAATTCTTATATAGACTTAATTCAAGAGCAACGAGATTCAACGAAGTTGATCATGAATGTATAATAGTGCAATATTACGCTACCAAACAAATGGAGGCTAAGAACACATAACAATTAGTCAACTAACCAAGCAATTTCATTACTAATCATTATTTCAATGTCCATAAATAGAAAAAAAAGAAGCAATTGGCCAATTGAGAAGCAATTCAAGGATTAAAAAGAAACGTTGAAGACGAAACCCTAACCGATCACCAGACGTGTCCGGCGACTCTGGTCAGCGGCTGGTGCCGTCGCGGTGAGGGCGCCGCCGCATGGGTCCAAGGCTCCGAGCCCATGGGATGTGGGCGATGGATGTCGATTGGGATCTCCGACTGACTGAGAGGAGGATTAAGCAAATAGTGAAAGACTTGAAGGAGATCGAGAGTGAGAGGAGACTAGAGAACCTTGGACGCCGACGATGAGTGGTGTTGGTGGTCGCCGACACAGCATGCGGTGGTCAGCAATCCACTGAGCGACTGAGGTGAGTTATCTACTGCCTGCTAGGGATGGATATATGCATATATATATATATATATATATATATATATATATATATATATATATATATATATATATATATATATATATATATATATATATGTAGATGGAATATATATACATGTATATATATGTATATATACACACACACACACACACACACACACATATACATGCATATCATACATACATACATACATAGATATATATATATATATATATATATATATATATATATATATATATATATATATATATATATATATTATATATATATATATCTCTACATGCATGCATACACACACACACACGCACACACACACACACACACACATGTATATATATACATGTGTGTGTATATAAATATATATGTGTGTGTATGTATATATATATGTACATACATATATATGTATATATAGATATATATATATATGTATACACGTACATACTTACATACGCACATACATGTATATATATATATATATATATCTGCATTCATACATACGTACATATATATATATATATATATATGTATATATATACACACACGTACATACATATATATATATATATATGTACGTATGTGTGTGTGTGTGTATATATATACATATATACACACACACACACACACACACACATTGTAATAGTCCGACCCTAAATCATGTTTATTCATGTCATGAATCCATGTGATTAATTTCATCGCATGTAAATCATGGTTTTCTTTGTTATTTCAATTGGGAGAATTTGAATGGGCCCTCACCTTGCAATTCGGATTTTTGTTCTTAAATTCTGGAGATCGTTATTAGGCCTTGATATTTATGAATTAACCAATTTAAGTATTTTTTATGACACCACAAACATTTAACCTCGAGGTTTGGAAAAAAACAAAACTTTTCCAAGCACACTCGGTCTGAGCTTGATTTGAACCCGAGCCCGTTTAAGGCCAATTTCGGTCCACCAAGACTTGACCCTATTTGTTTAGCTAATTACCCTTAATTAGGCCTTAATTATACTTAGTAAAAGTAGCTTTTGGGGATTAAACTTCAGCCAAGTATTTAATTGCCTAAGGTTTTATTTTGCACCAAGTAAATGCAAGTGATTTTCTCTCTCTTCTTCTCTCTACCCCACGGCCAACCCAGCAGCAGCAGCCCAGCCCTTCTTTTGGTGATTTCTGGCCACTTTCCGGCTAGCCTTCGGCGAGGGTTGCAATCTCCAACCACCTCCCTCCATCGGCTATCATCTTCCACCCTTAAAATTACCAAATATCATCTCCATCTCCACTTGTTTCAAGCTTAAAGTAAGTGGCTTCAATCTTGTTCTTTGGATTTTTGGTTTGGCTTCTTATTTTGGTTGTTTTGATGGTGGATCACGTTGTTTTGATTGAATTAAGAATTATTTTGGTGATGGATCATGGTGGAGTTGAAGTTGGATGATGCTAGGGTTAGGGTTACTTCTTAATCATGCAAGCTTCATGTTGAAGTGTTAGATATTGATTGTTTTATCCCTGATTTTGATCATCTTTTAATCTATTGAAGTTTATTATGATGTTTATGGTGGTTTGAAATGATGGGAGTGGGTTCAAGTTGAGCTTAAGTTAGAGTTCTATCTAAGAATGCATGGTTTGGACCAAACTAGTATTAAAGTTGAAGTATATGTGTATGTGACTAGAAAATGAGCTTTATTGGATATGAATATGAAGTGAAATTAAGTGTGGTGTTTTTATATGATGTTGGGATGGACCAAAGTGCATTTACATGCTTTTAAGGAATGGTTTAAGTTGAGAATTTGTATGAAAAGGGAGGGAACAAAGTCAAACAGTAAGGCTGGAATTTCTAGAAAAATAGGACAACATTTAAGATGAAACTGGTAATGATCGGCGCAGCCAAAAATTATGATTTTTAGTGGGTAGATAGATCAGTGTGTTAGCTTCAAAATAGCTCTTAAAGCGGATTAATCCGAGGTCTGTGGAAAATGTTGTATTTATTTTACTGAACCTGTGCAGGATGGACTCAAAACTGACATGTTGGTGTTCTAGCCCTATTTTAGGAATCATTTTGTGGGAATCATGTTATGCATCCTTAATGAAAGTTTTAGAGGACTTCCTAAGTTTTTCATGTTGGGGTCTTAGGTCTCACTTCGAGGCCGGGAGTGTAAGTTGTGAATTATTTTTTCTGTACCCTCTTCATAAGCCCTTTTGCTTTGAACTTGCTACCGTGACTTCAATCACATTTCTATGGTTTATATAGTTTCATCATTTTAGTTTAATCTATTAACTAGTTTGTAAAGATTCTTCATAAGTCAGTTTTATTTAAGGGCATCATTTATAAGAACAAGCTCGTTTCTGACCTCATGTACCTATAATGATCTTTTGAACAGAATCAAGGCCTAAGCTTTCATTCTCTCCACCTTTGTGCATCTTGTTATTCCGTGAACTTACATTTAAAACTTCCAGGTACGTTCATTACTTGTATCTTTAGAAATCAGCACGTATTTATCAAAATCGTAATGTTTTGGTAAGTACATCAATGAATCAATTTAATCAGTGCTTTATCACATAATTAGTGATCCCCTCAGTTATCAGTTACAGGGCATTGCCCTCCAATGACTCGCACGACTTCAGGCCAGGTCCCCCGGTTGGCTTGGTAGGTGTACACCTATTCACAGATCGTAACAGTTACGAAGGGTGCACCAACAGATAATAATTAGCAATTTAGTTTTATATGCGTTTCATTCCCTGTTTTAAAATTAAAATGAATTACAAAGTGGGCCCAAACAAATTTTCAGTGTACCTTTAACATTACAGGAATGCATATACTGAGCTTTGGCTTACAGTTTGAAATGTTTTTATTTTTTTTAGGAAAGTGTTTAGTGAACCGCACTCCGGCGGGCAGGGCGGCGGAAGGTGATAAGTGAGCCAGGACTGTCCATGTGACTAGCAGTGTATGAGTGCTGAGATACTATCATATCATATTGTGATGTATTTTGGCATTGAAACTGTATATTTGAATTGAATTATATATTTTGGTGTAATTCTTGAAATGATTGGGATGTTAGAACCGTTTCTGTATATAACTAAATGGTTTGAAGGGTTGTAAGGGTGTGAATGCCCGTTTGAGGGTAAACTTTGGTTTTGTGGCTAAGTTTGCATGTATATAAGGGAAGCCTTGTCCTTTTTAGACGGCGGTAACGCCCTGTTCATTAGGTTATTATTTCTCATTCGTGAGGCAAATGCAAGTAATGAATCATGTATATTATTGGGGCGTTACACACATACGCATGTATACACACACACACACACACACACACACACACACACACACATATATATATATATGTAGATGGATATATGTATATACATATATATATATATATATATATATATATATCTGCATGTATATGCATAATATATATATATACATATACATATATATATATATATATATATATATATATATATATATATATATATATATATATATATATATATATATATATATATATATATAGATATATATATATATATATATATATATATATATATATATATATATATATACACACGTACATATAATATATATATATATATATACACACACATATATATATATATATTTAAGTTTGTATATGTGTATGTTGTGTATGTATGTATGTATTTATGTATATATATATATATATATATATATATATATATATATCTATTATATATATATTATATTATATGCACACGCAGCGCACACACACACACACACACACATATTATATGTATGTACATAATGTACATATATATAGATATATATATATATATATATAGATATATATATATATATATATATATATATATATATGTACATATCTACACATATTTATATAAATCAACTATTTAGTGTTTGGTGTTAGGGTAGGAGTCAGAGCTAGACTTGCTTACTCAGCTAGGTGCAATATGCTTTTGTTGCTCATGTATATAAATCAGCAGCTATGTATGTAAGTAACCCGTTATGAAATGGAATGATGACGCTTTGAGTTGTGAAATAATCTTTGAGCCATCTTCTATGTATTTGTTGGGTATGTTTATCTTAGATGTCTGGAGGTTCCAGTGTTTGAATTGTTTTATTTAATGTATGATCAGAATGTCTGAGTCAATACAAAACAATATGGAGGTTCACGTACAGGACAATTTGGGGCAAAGCCATGGATCGGGTGATCAAGCCTCATGCTAGGAGCCACAATATGGTGACACGCCACCATTGCCCTCTGAATTAGCTAGCAACTTAGTAAACCCGAGTTACTGGCTAACCTTAGTTGCTGAATTGATGAGGCGAATCCCCCGAGTACTTGCTAAAACACCTCCTAAAGAGGGTAAATTGGTAGATGGGGTAGTACGATGCAACCCTAAAGTGTATGATGGGAATTATGATCCAGTGGTATTGGAGGAATGGGTAAGGGGAATGGAGAAAATTTTCACAGTAGTTGAGGTACCAGAGGAAAAGTAAGTAAACATTGGAACGTATTATTTGTCAGGTGAAACTGATATTTGGTGGAACATTATTAAGTGTGGGCTCACAGGGCCTGAATTCACCTGGAATAAATTCTTAGCAGAGTTGAGGGCGAAATTTTACCCAGTTGTGGTGCAAAGGCAAAAGGAGAAAGAATTTATAGAGTTGAAAATGAGTGGTAGTATGTCAGTGATGCAGTATGCTAGTAAGTTCACAGAACTATCTAGGTTTGTCCCTGAATTTGTGCCATCTGAAAGGTTAAAGATGAGAAGGTTTGAGGAGGGTTTGGCCTTCTACATTCGGAATCAGTTAGCTGGGCAACCAATTCTGACTTAGCAAGAGCTGTACGAGCGAGCCGCTGAAGTGGAGCGTGTGAAGACGGAGTTGAGGGCTGTGAACCTGATCAATCAGAAGAGGAAAGGGATCGAGCGGGGAGCTCCTAGTGAGAGTGTGAATCAAAAGAAACCCACTCCCGCTCCTCCCAAGTGCTATCCTGCAAGCTCTGCAGATCCCTGTAGGAAGTGCAGAAGAACCAATCACACCACTCCTAAATGCCGAGTTGGCACCAACAAATGCATGTGGTGTGGAAGTCCTGAACACCTCATCGTTGCATGCCCCCGACAACTAAAAGCTGTAGACAAGGATGCAGTAAAACCCTTGGCTCTACTCCGCCAGAGACCCCCACCTTCAAGGCCTGCAGTTGCAAGAAGGGCATTTGTGATGAACAAAAAGGAAGCTGCTACCTCTGGTACGGTAGTCACTGGAACTCCCTTTTTAAATTCAAAGTCATTTTGTGTATTATTTGATTCGGTTGCCACTCATTCATTTATATCTACCCGATCTACTATACAATTAAGCCTTGAGAATAGGAGGATAGAAATCAATTATAGAACTAAGCTACCCAACGATTCTGTGGTTGAGTGCCCCCTCTCTTATAAACTTGTCCCTATCACCATTAGTGGAACCACCTTCCCTGTGGATTTGATTCAATTTGATTTGTCTATTTTTGACATCATTTTGGGAATGAATTGGTTGCACACTTATAGAGCCTAAATCGACTATGAAGATCTTAAGGTTATCTTAAAAGATGAAAAGGGGAGAAAAGTGTGGTTTTGTGGGCAGAGAGAGGCAAAATCCTGTCCTTTGATTTTCGCTATGAAAGCAAGTAAGCTCCTATGTCAAGGGTGTATTGGATATTGGTGTTATGATATTGACACCCAAACAAAAGAAGAGGAAGCAGAAAATATACCTGTAGTTTACAAATTTGAAGATGTTTTCCCTGAGGAGTTACCAGGACTACCCTTGCAGAGGAAAATTGATTTTGGAATCAAATTAATTCCTAGAGCCCAACCTATTTCTAAAGCCCGATATCGTATGGCCCTAACTGAGCTTAAGAAACTAAAGATTCAGCTAGATGAGTTGTTACAGAAGGGCTTTATTATGCCAAGTGTGTCACCATGGGGTGCCCCAGTGTTGTGTGTCAAAAAGAAGGATAGAACCTTAAGGTTATGTATTGACTATAGGGAGTTGAACAAGATTACCATCAAAAACAAATACCTTCTGCCGTGATTAGATGACTTATTTGATCAACTACAAGGAGCAGGAGTGTTCTCTAAGATTGATTTGAGGTCAAGATACCATCAACTTAGGATTAAGCCTGGCGACATTCCTAAGACAGCGTTTAGGACCAAGTATGGTCACTATAAGTTCACAGTGATGCCTTTTGGTCTCACTAATGCTCTTGCAGCCTTCATGGACCTTATGAACAGGGTTTTCAGACTCTATTTAGACAAGTTCGTAGTGGTGTTCATAGATGATATCATTATCTATTCTAAACACAAGGAAGAACATGCTGATCATTTGCGGATAGTATTGTAAGCTTTGAGGGAGCATCAACTCTATGGCAAATTAAAGAAATGTGAATTTTGGTTGGAGGAAGTGGTATTTTTGGGACATGTGATTACAAAGAAGGAATTAAAGTGGACCCCCAAAAGGTGAAAGCAATCACAGAATGGCCAAAGCCTACCAATGTTACTGAGATTAGAATTTTTCTGGGTTTAGCAGGTTACTACCGAAGGTTCATCAAGGACTTTTCGAAAAGAGCTTCACCACTGACCAATCTACTGAAGAAAGCGAACAAATTCGAGTGGACTGAAAGATGTGAGAAAGCTTTCCAAGAGCTAAGGCAGCGACTAACTACCGCCTCAATCCTAACGTTACCAATGGAAGGAAAGGAGTATACCGTTTATAGTGACGCTTTGAAGAACGGTCTAGGGTGCGTACTGATGTAGGACGACAAAGTAGTAGCTTATACCTCTTCACAACTCAAGCCGTATGAGAAAAACTACCCTACCCATGACTTGGAGTTAGCAGCCGTGGTCTTTGCATTGAAAATTTAAATGCATTATTTATATGGGGTACCATGCAAGATCTATACTGATCATCAAAGTTTAAAGTATATTTTCACCCAGAAGGAGCTCAATTTGAGGCAATAGCGTTGGCTTGAGTTGCTTAAAGACTATGATCTGCAGATTCAATATCATCCCGGTAAAGCAAATGTGGTGGCGGATGCCTCGAGTAGGAAGGCGCAACATAGCTCGAACACTGTGGTGATTACTCAATTGAACCTCTTGAGAGAATTTGAGGACTTTGGGATTCAATTAGTGTCCCACGGGCAAACAAATGCTCAATTATCAGTACTTACCGTACAGTCTTCCCTAGTGGAAGAAATTTGACTGAACTAGAAAAATGATCCTGAACTCCAAAGAATAAAGCAAAATTTAGAAGAAGGGAAGTCTCCAGGCTTTGTAATACACGAGGATGGGATCCTGCAGTTCCAGAATTGTCTATATGTACCTAAAAATGAAGGATTGAGGAAGCAGATCTTGGAAGAGGCTCACAATACTCGTTATTCGGTGCATCTAGGAGGCACCAAGATGTATAGAGTTCTGAGACAATACTTCTGGTAGAATAATATAAAGAAAGACATTGCAGAGTATGTGGACAAGTGTCTAACATGCCAGAAAGTTAAAGCAGAGCATCAGCGTCCTGTGGGGGAACTACGACTCTTAAAAATCCCCACTTGAAAATGGGATTCGATCTCAATGGACTTTGTTATGGGTTTGCCCCTTTCTGCCTTGAAAAAGAATGCTATCTGGGTCATAGTTGATCGACTCACGAAGTCGGCTCATTTCCTGGCAATTAAGGATACTTGGGGAGTTGAAAGACTAGCCCAATTGTATGTTAAGGAGATAGTCCGTCTGTACGGGATCCCTTTAGACATAGTCTCATATAGGGATCAAAGATTCCAAGCATGTTTCTGGCAAGCACTTCAAAAGACCTTTGGGACCAAACTAAACTTCAGTAGCTCCTATCACCTAGAAACAGACGGACAAACTGAAAGAGTGAATCAAATTTTGGAGGACACGCTGAGAGCTTATGTATTAGAGTTCCAAGGGAAGTGGGAAGATGATTTACCTTTGGTGGAATTCTCTTATAACAACAGCTATCAGTCCACCATCAAAATAGCCCCATTTAAGGCTTTATACGGGAGAAAATGTAGAACCCCATTGTGCTGGAGTGATTTGAACGAGGCACTGATTATAGGTCCTGAAATGATTCAAGAGACCACTGAAACAATAAGAAAGATTCAGGAACATATCAGGGTGCCCAAAGTGGACAAAATAGTTATGCGGACAAAAGAAGAAGGCCTCTGGAGTTTCAAGTAGGCGATAAAGTTTTTCTGAAAGTTTCACCAACCAGAGGTGTCAAAAGGTTTGGAGTACGGGGCAAATTGAGTCCAAGGTACATTGGACCTTATAAAATCATTAAAAAGTTGAATCCTATCGCTTATCGTCTAGATCTGTATGTAGAACTTGAGCATGTGCATAACATGTTTCATATCTCTCAGCTTAGGAAATATATTCCAGATCTGGACCATACTATTGTATCTGAACCTATTGAAATCACTGAAGATCTAGTATATGAGGAGCGTCCTATCCAAATACTAGATTGCAGGATCAAGCAGCTACGCAATAAGAAGATACCATTAGTCAAAGTACTCTGGACAAACCACACCTCCCAAGAAGCCACTTGGGAGATCGAAGAGGCAATGAAAACCAAATACCCACATTTATTCGAGGTAATCCTGCATGTTATAATTAAGTTCATCAGTTTTGAGGACGAAACTTTTTACGGGGGGAAGGATGTAATAGTCCGACCCTAAATCATGTTTATTCATATCATGAATCCATGTGATTAATTTCATCGCACTTAAATCATCGTTTTGTTTGTTATTTCAATTGGAAGAATTTAAATGGGCCCTCACCTTGCAATTCTGGTTTTTGTTCCTGTCAAATTCTAGAGATTGTTATTAGGCCTTGATATTTATGAATTGAGCGATTTAAGTATTTTCCATGACACCACAAACATTTAACCTCGAGCTTTGGAAAAAAAAATAAAAAACTTTTTCAAGCGCACTCGATTTGAGCTAGTTTTGAACCCGAGCCCGTTTAAGGCCATTTTCGGTCTACTACGACTTGACCCTATTTGTTTAGCTAATTACCCTTAATTAGGCCTTAATTATACTTAGTAAAAGTAGCTTTTGGGGATTAAATTTCAACCAAGTATTTAATTGCCTAAGCTTTTATTTTCCACCAAGTAAATGCAAGTGATTTTCTCTCTCTTCTTCTCTCCTCCTTCTCTCTACTCCACGGCCAATCCAATAGCAGCAGCCCAACCCTTCTTTTGGTGATTTCCAGCCACTTTTCGGCCAACCTCTGGCAAGGTTGCCATCTCCAACCACATCCCTCCACTGGCTATCATCTTCCACCCTTAAAATCACCAAGTGTCATCTCCATCTCCACTTGTTTCAAGCTCAAAGTAAGTGGCTTCAATCTTGTTCTTTGGATTTTTGGTTTGGCTTCTTGTTTTGGTTGTTTTAATGGTGGATCATGTTGTTTTGATTGAATTAAGAATTATTATGGTGATGAATCATGGTGGAGTTGAAGTTGGATGATGCTAGGGTTAGGGTTACTTCTTAATCATGCAAGCTTCATGTTTAAGTGTTGGATCTTGATTGTTTTATCCTTGATTTTGATCATCTTTTAATCTATTGAAGTTTATTATGATGTTTATGGTGGTTTAAAATGATGGGAGTGAGTTCAATTGGACCTTAAGTTAGGGTTCTATCCAAGAATGCATGGTTTGGACCAAACTAGTATTAAAGTTGAAGTATGTGTATATGTGACTAGAAAATGAGCTTTATTGGATATGAATATGAAGTGAAATTGAGTGTGGTATTTTTGTATGATGTTGGGATGGACCAAAGTATGTTTACATGCTTTTAAGGAATAGTTTAAGTTGAGGATTTGTGTGAAAAGTGAGGGAACAAACTCAAACAGTGAGGCTGGAATTTCTAGAAAAACAGGACAAAATTTGACATGAAACTAGTAGTTATTGGCCTAGCTAAGAATTATGATTTTTGGTGGGTAGAAAGCTCAGTGTGTTAGCTTTAAAATGGGTCTTGAAGCGGATTAATCCAAGGTCTGTGGAAAAAGTTATGATCATTTTACTAAACCTGTGCAGGATAGACTCAAAACTAATATGTTGGTATTCTAGCCCCATTTTAGGAGCCATTTCGTGGGAATCATGTTATACGTCCTTAATGAAAGTTTGAGAGGACTTCCTAAGCTTTTCATATTGGGTCTTAGGTCTCATTTTGAGGTCAGGAGTATAAGTTGTGAATTATTCTTTCTGTACCCTCTTTATAAACCCTTTTGCTCTAAACTTGCTACCGTGACTTAAATCACATTTCTATCGTTTATATAGTTTCATCATTTTAGTTTAATCTATTAATTGGTTTGTAAAGATTCTTCATAAGCTAGTTTTATTTAAAGGCATCATTTATAAGAACAAGCTCGTTTCTGACCTCATGTACCTATAATGATCTTTTGAACAGAATCAAGGTTTAAGCTTTCATTCTCTCCACTTTTGTGCATCTTGTTATTCCGTGAACTTGCATTTAAAACTTCCAGGTACGTTCATCGCCTGTATCTTTAGAAATCAGCACGTATTTATCAAAATCGTAATGTTTTGGTAAGTACATCAATGAATCAATTTAATCAGTGCTTTATCACATAATTAGTGACCCCATCAGTTATCAATTACAGGGCATTGCCCTCCAGTTACCCGCGCGGCTTCAGGCCAGGTCCCCCAGTCGGCTTGACAGGTGTACGCCTATTCACAGATCGTAACAGTTACGAAGGGGTGCACTAATATATAATAATTAGCAATTTAGTTTTATATGCATTTCATTCCCTGTTTTAAAATTAAAATGAATTGCAAAGCGGACCCAAACAAATTTGCAGTGTATCTTTAACATTACAGGAATGCATGTATTGAGCTTTGGCTCACAGTTCGAAATATTTTTATTTTTTTTTTAGGAAAGTGTTCAGTGAACCGCCCTGCGACAGGCAGGATGGCGGAAGGTGATAAGTGAGCCAAGACTGTCTATATGACTGGCGGTGTATGAGTGCTAAGATGCCATTATATCATATTGTGATGCATTTTGGTGTTGAAACTGTATATTTGAACTGAATTATGTATTTTGGTGTAATCCTTGAAATGATTGGGATGTTAGAACCGTTTCTGTATATAACTAAATGGTTTGAATGGTTGTAAGGTGTGAATGCCCGTTTGAGGGTAAACTTTAGTTTTATGGCTAAGTTTGCATGTATATAAGGGAAGTCTTGTCCTTTTTAGATGGCAGTAATGCCCCGTTCATTGGGTTATAATTTCTTATTGGTGAGGCAAATGCAAGCAATGAATCATGTATATTATTGGGGCGTTACACACATACAGACACACACACACACACAGACACACACACACACACACATATATATATCTACATATATATGCACACACACACACACACCACACACACACACACACACACACACACACACACACACACACATATATATATGTAGATGGATATATGTATATATACTTATATATATATATATAATATATATATATATATATATATATATATATATATATATAATATATATATATATATATATACGTATATATATACAAACACACACATAACACATATATATACATATACTATATATACATATATATATATATATATATATAGATATATATATATAGATATATAAATATACATATATATACGTACATATATATATATATACGTAACACCCCCGGCCCCTAGGGCCAAAAGCGTTACGTTTTCTTAACTTTCTACCTAAATTATGGGACGAAACGGACAGAATTTCCCCTGAAAACTGGCCGTTTCTAGGCTATAAGCCTTACAACAAATCCCTGCAATTACACAGAAGCGTAAAACATTTAAAAGCAGCTCAACGGCCACACGCCGGAGTTCACAACTCAACGAGCCACTTGCTCGGAGTACACTAACCAGATTAATTCAAGAATAAAGAAGAAAGCGAAGATACAACTCAACGGTTCACACGACTGGAGTGTTAGAGTTTACATCCCAAAACATAACTAACTTTAACCAAAAGACATCTAACTGACTAGATGGTTGGCTCATAAGGCCATACAGAGCGACTCATAAACAATATGCATTAGACTAACTTAGAATATCTGTTTACAAACATTTCAAACTGAGAATACATAACATGACTTCATTAAACACGTAAGATTCCCCTCAAATGAGTACAAACGACACCTTGCAAGCATGAACAGATTCCATCTTGACATAGCTGATTCAACTTTTTCCTATTATAAAGAAAACCTGGAGAAAAGGGGAAAGAGTAGTGGGATGAGCAACCACATGCTCAGTGAGTGCCCCTCGACCCCTTAAAACCAAAAACTGTTGCAGGCATTAGTATCTTTACTAGTCACATAGCACGTATCCGTACTTTACTATCATACTAGGCATTCACAAATTCTTATGGAAACATCTTTAGGCACTCGAACTTCACTTTAGGCACTCAAACTCATTTCTAGGTCTCTAAATGACCAAACTTCTTTACTACCAGGTAGTCAAACACTTAAACAAGCGATGAGGCTAAGCACAGAAACTTTCTTTTTCATAAACATAACTTCTTGGCATTCTATTCCAACTATGCATGAAACCCTACTCATATGATGTGCACATAAGGTTATTTCTTTTCAGAATCATACTCTTCTTGGCATTTCATTCGTATGGTATGCATAAGATACACACATTTCAAGTCTCAATCAATTCTCCTTCATAGGATATGTATGAAATATGCTCATGAGACTTACTTCTCATATTCGTATCTTCTTAGCATCTCATTCATAAGTTAAATTTAGAACATGCACATGTCATACACAGGAAGCTTTCTTTCTTTTACTGAAAACACATCATTTAGCCTCTTGAGGCTCATAAAAACTCTTCTCTTAGCCTCTTGAGGCTCATATTCTTTTAAAAGAATCTCTTTCATCTTGATCTCATAATGACCCTTAAAAACTTTCTTTCTGAAATACTTAAAAAGGCGAAACGCCAACTGTTCTTCTTATTTAATAAGAAACTACTCTGGGCATAAGATCATCATAAAGTGCTGGTTGGGAGAGATGTACGCTCAATTCCAGTGAGATTAACTCACATTAAGCTCTTACTCCCGGGATGGCAACTAACTTTGGACCTTAACCCTCGTCAGGGTCTCTAGGGATTACTCCTTAGGCTAGGCATTCCCCCGTTCGAGCAGGTTCACTCCCATCTATTGTCCCTAAGTACTTATCTTAGCCATTTAAACTGGTCATAACGACTAATAAGTTTTCTGCCTCTCACAGCGAAATCCTTTATCATGCAACTCACGCCTTTGTAAAACTCTTTAGGATTCCCCCGTTCAAGCAGGTTCACTCCCAAAACTGTATTCATTTAGTTAAAATATACCATCATGTGCTAATATTTATGGCTACTATTATTTCAAAACATGAAATCCTTCTTTGAAAATCTCACCCTTATGCACATAATGTAACTTGAGGGCATGGAAGGGAAGGGGGTCCATATGTATCACATTTAAGCACTTCATAATCAATTCAGCACAGTGAGCCACACATGGCCTCGCAATCCACACGATTGCGGTTAATTCACAACCCAGGCTCCCTCCTTACAAGCACCGTAGCACAAAGACCTCGAACCACTCATAGTTCTACCTCAAACCATCCAACTACCATCTCGGTTTTCGTTTCGCAATTTAGCATTTTAATCATCATGATACACTGAAAAGCAATATGTAAACTTACATAAACTTACCCATGCTTAACTTACCGAGTAAGCAATTAACAATTACCAGTGCGCTGCTACCAACGGTTACATCGTACACACATTTATACATATAGACACTCATACGACCTTAATTTAGTAAGCCAAGTTAAGCTAACTAGGCATGAAACATGATTACATTCATGTATGGCAGTTAGGGGACGTAAACATGCTCATTTCGTCATTCAAATACTGTGTCTAAAGCTATTGTACAAGCATAATTCAACTAAATAGACAAGCATCGGTTCGAAGTTACATTTAAGCCTATTCATGCCATTCGAGCTTAACTATTCATGCCCTTCAAGGTTAACATGAATCAAGTCTCTATTTAAACATAAAACGATTCACTTCGAAGTTTATAAACAATCATGGAACGACTAAGCTTTCGTATACATTGATTTTAAACTCTTACAATTCACTTTGAAATTAACCAACGGTTATGAAATAACTGAGCATATATTGGCAGTTAGGGGACGTAAACATGCTCAGTTCGTCATTTAAATACTATGTCTAAAGCTATTGTATAAGCATAATTCAACTAAATAGACAAGTATCGGTTCGAAGTTACATTTAAGCGTATTCATGCCATTCAAGCTTAATTATTCATGCCTTTCAAGCTTAACATGAATCAAGTCTCTATTTAAACCTAAAACGATTCACTTCGAAGTTTATAAACGATCATGGAACGACTAAGCTTTCATATACGTTAATTTTAAACTCTTACAATTCACTTTGAAATTAAGCAACGGTTATGAAATAACTGAGCATATTTATACGTTAATTCTAAATAGTTACGACTCATTTCGAAGTTCATATATGATTATGATTCATATGCGATTATGACACGACTAATCATATATACTTTAATTCTAAGCGTTTATAATTCATTTCGAATGACATCTTCAGGCATGCATTAAGTAAATACATTCGAACCTAAGCTAAACATACTTACCTTACTTCGAATTAAAACTTTCAGCTTGAATTAACAAAATTGATTTGAATCGAAGCCAGGCATACATAATTCATTTCGAATTAATATTTCCGGCATAATTTACGTCTATTGGTTCGAATTGACGCTAAACATATATAAATCGTTTCAAATTAACATTTCAGGTATAATTTACATCAGTTGATTCGAATGGAAGCTAAACATATGTAATTCACTTCGAATTAAAACCTCAAGCATAAATTAACTAAATTGATTCGAATCAAAGCTAAACATATCTAATTCACTTTGAATTAACATTTCAAGCATGATTCATCTAAATTGATTCGAATCGACGCTAAACGTATATAATTCGTTTTGAATTAAGAACTTGGGCATAAATTAACTACACGCATTCGAATTAACGATAAACATATATAATTCACTTTGAATTACAATCTCAGGCATAAATTAACCAACTGAATCGAACCTAAACATGAATAGCTCACTTCTTGACATTTCTAATGAATTTTACGAACCCTAACTTGACATGCAACATCAATCTGCCGAAAAACATTTTTGAAAATAGTAATAGCTAAGGAGGCGAGAAACACCCACCTGGACTCCAAGCTACGGACTCGTTCTAAGCGCTTTCATGCTCGATTTGGATGCTGAGGAACCTCAATCCTTGACCCAAATAGTCCCAAAACGCACGTCTAATAGCGGAGACCAAACCCTAGCTCGAATGCCTCGGTTGGACCGAACCCTAGTTCTTGAATTTGGGGTTTTTGTGCATGGCTTTGGTCGAATTCGCCCCTCAATTCATAGGGGAGGTCACTTTCTGGGTGTTTGGCTGAATTCCGGCGTGTTTCCGGCACCCAGCGCTGACCACTACGAGATTGGGTTGCTCTGGTTCGTGGTGAAATCGTGGGGGAAGGAGAGTGGAGGAGTTGGTGGCGGTGTTGGCTGCGCACAGGGACCACCGTGGTCCCCCCTGGTTCGCCGGCGACGTGCGCGACGGTGGTGGCAGGCTGGGTTCTCTGGGTTTCGCTTGGGAAGAGAAGGAGAAGAGGAGAAGCAGAGGAGAGAGGGAGGGTCGGGGTGTCGGTGTCCCTGTGACCCGACTTAACCCCCCTTTCTAATTTTCTTTTTTTTTGGGGGGGTCTCAAGCTGTTTAATAAATGGGTACCGCTAGTCCTGCTCGTACGCCGAACTCTAAACCCGAATCGTTATTGCGACCTTCTAATGACTATTCGTTCCCAAATACGTCAAGGTTCGATTTTCATAAACCTCGAAACTAATTCTAAGGTTGAAATCCTAATCGTATTTGGGAAACGACTAAATAAATTGAATAACGACTAAATTAAACTATCGATATAACTTGAAGGCACAAATAGCACGAATTAACTTTAAAATCAATAATAACAATAATAATTCCTTTTTTAATAAAAATTATAGCTCCCAAAAGCACATCGATAATAATTTAACTCACACAGTTACTAAAAATACGAATTTAGAACGCAAAAAGGAAATTTAGTTAGTTTAACGAAAAACGAAAATGCGGGGTCTTACACTCTTCCCCCCTTAAAAGAATTTCATCCTCGAAATTCTAAATCTAAGTTCGGTCTTTCCTAGAATGCACACACACAACTAGGATTTACGCGGTAGGTTTCCAAAAGGTCATTTTGAAGACATTGCTTCTTTTAAATCGAAAGGAAATGGCTTGTGGTTTTCCTCTTCGCCAATCCCCTTCAAGCGTCTACTCACTCTATTTAGGCACCGAGGGCAAATCGCATTGAAGAGGGGCAATTGAGTTGGCATAGAAGTCCATATTGAGTTTGTTTTGAAAAATGAACAAAGGTTTTAGAAAATCTAGACTCAGTTCGCACGACCGGCACTAATTCTATGCATATGCATCTGTAAGTGGGCATCGAAAGGCATAACAATCGAGACAATGACATCTTAAGGTCATACACCAGCGGTTTCATTCTAAAACATGAAGTCAAGTCACTTTTGGGACCACAATGATTAACATGGAGACTCCTATAACACATTTAGAATAACAAAAATGTCACATGGCACCACATAGTATCATTTAAGGACAACAGTGTCACATAGCATCATTTAAGTATAATAGCATGACATAGTATTGCATAGTATCAGCATTTCAGCAATCTCAAGCTGAGGAATTGGAAGTAACATGCAGCCGGCTAATATACATTTAGCAAGAAATTTTATAAACGAAAGCATATCTGACCAGCATTTCTATGTTTTTATATCAATCACGAGTAACCTTTAAACATTTCATTCATGGCAACTTAGATAGGGCATGTCAGGTTCATATGAAGGCAATTAACTTAGTCAGGTCCATTCAAAGGCATCAAGATATTGGGTCACTCTGAAGGCAAATCAATTGGTCAGGAAGCTATCACATCGCACCTAAGCAGTAAAAATATTATATTACATCACATTGACAATGAAGGGACTTAGAGTAACACTCGAATTCACATTGGCATCATGTAGGGTCTACAACAGAGCACTAAAGATGAAGAATCATGAATGACATGGACTAGCATGGTATGTCAATAGAGACAACTGAGAAGATAATGCTACGGAAAGAATACGTGCATGCAAACAACGAGTCAAAGGTCATGTCATGCCGTGTATTATGAAACTTCATTCATCTGGATAATCAAGTCACCTACCAAGCCAAACACAAGTCAAGCATGGATTGCACAAAGGCAAGCAAAAGGTGAAGATAGACACCTAAGGTCACCACATCATGCATTAAGTGCGTATGTATATAGTTGTTCAAACCATATCATGGGATGATAGAACTTGTGGAGTGCAAGTAATGACTCAGAGATCGTACAAGCAATGGTTCGCATAGGTTAAACCACTTAATCAATCCGGCCACTACGCAACTAAAGTTCATGATAAGCAACTCCAATGACATGTATTTACTGTACCATTCACTCATAAAACATACGGCTGATCATCAATCAACTAGCATAGGTAAGAACTACGGTGTTAATGGTCTTATAGGTATGTGTTGAGGGTCTACAAGGTACACCTATCCCATAGGTGATCATATGGGTCTCACTGTAGTTCACTTACCTTAGTGGAGATCATTATTATGTACAATTCCAAAGTCTGCTAGGTTCTTCCTCCCTTTCGCTTTCTAGGTGTATTAGGGTTCGTCCAAGCCAAAACATCGCCACTCCAATCACGGATAACAATCCATATAATAGAAAGCAAGTAATACACAGATTAGGTAACGATGGCAAAGAAGAAGAACGGTGGGTACACTTTATGCAATGTTTACTCACATCCTACCGCTAGCACACAGTTTTTCAAGCATGCATACGAAAATATCCTTTAATTTCACTCAGGCAATTCAAAATTCACATTAGCAAGGTACCATTTAGTAGGATTATCAATCATAGCAGCTAATTTTCAATCATTCCTTTCCTAGCTCATCATGAAGGATTCTATCGACGTACACATCATAGCACATACACATTTACAAGCAACATCTGATAAACATAAGGGCGCATATTTGTAAGTCTAAACTCCCTCTTCATTACTAACGGGAAGCTAATCCTCCGGTGTAAGATAACCTTGGCTCGATAGTCAAAACGACATTAACATTTCAAAATTTTGAGTTTCGAAGGATGAAAAAAATAGCTTATCTATTTCGAATCTCTTTGTTTTTAATAAAAGGATGGTTAACTGCTTCTAGCTCTCTCTCTACTAACCTTCGAGTGCGTCTGCTCACTCCATTGTGCGGCCCGAGGAGCAAATCGTACTTGAGGGGCAAGGAAGAGCTTAAAAAAGAATTTTCAATCGCCCGAGTCTAATTGACGTGCTTTAACTATCGATTGCCTTATCAGAGCGCACGAAGAAAACATTTATCAATCAAGACATCACTTAGCTCACACGATACAAGTGACGTGGATTCACTTCCTAACACACGACTCACATACATCCGATTGGCTCAACCCGATCACCTAAAAGTCAATCAGTGAAGCTAGTTAGCACGTTAGGAACATATTGCACCAATGAAGTACTCACTACGTCACTTGAAGGTGTGTGGGGAGAGCTATTTGACTCTTGTACTAACGCACAACTTGCCACTTTTACACAATCGACCTTCTCAAACCATACATAACTACTTAAGTGCAGCAACGATCATACAAAGCTCACATTTGTACACAAGCAAAACATATGTCACATTAGCACAACGTGCTTCTAGGCGACTATATGAGATGCAAGACTCAAGTTGCGGTCTACGGTCACTGGACCTTTGCTCTGATATCATCAATGTAACACCCCCAGCCCCTAGGGCCAAAAGCGTTACGTTGTCTTAACTTTCTACCTAAATTATGGGATGAAACGGACAGAATTTCCCCTAAAAACTGGCCGTTTCTAGGCTATAAGCCTTACAACAAATCCCTGCAATTACACAGAAGCGTAAAACATTTAAAAGCAGCTCAACGGCCACACGCGGAGTTCACAACTCAACGAGCCACTCGCTCGGAGTACACCAACCAGATTAATTCAAGAATAAAGAAGAAAGGGAAGATACAACTCAACAGTTCACACAACGGGAGTATTAGGGTTTACATCCCAAAATATAACTAACTTTAACCAAAAGACATCTAACTGACTAGATGGTTGGCTCATAAGGCTATACAGAGTGACTCATAAACAATATGCATTACATGAACTTAGAATATCTGTTTACAAACATTTCAAACTGAGAATACATAACGTGACTTCATTAAACACGTAAGAGTCCCTCAAATGAGTACAAACGACACCTTGCAAGAATGAACAGATTCCATCTTGACATAGCTGATTCAACTTTTTTCTGTTATAAAGAAAACTTGGGGAAAAGGGAAAAGAGTAGTGGGATGAGCAACCACATACTCAGTGAGTGTCCCCCGACCCCTTAAAACTAAAAACCGTTGCAGGCATTAACATCTTTACTAGTCACATAGCACGTATCCATACTTTAGTATCATATTAGGCATTCATAATTTCTTATGGAAACATCTTTAGGCACTCAAACTTCACTTTAGGCACTCAAACTCATTTCTAGGTCTCTAAATGACCAAACTTCTTTACTACCAGGCAGTCAAACACTTAAACAAGGGATGAGGCTAAGTATAAAAACTTTCTTTTTCATAAACATAACTTCTTGGCATTCTATTTCAACTATGCATGAAACCCTATTCATATGATGTGCACATAAGGTTATTTCTTTTCAGAATCATACTCTTCTTAGCATTTCATTCGTATGGTATGCATAAGATACACACATTTCAAGTCTCAATCAATTCTACTTCATAGGATATGCATGAAATATGCTAATGAGACTTACTTCTCATATTCGTATCTTCTTATCATCTCATTCATAAGTTAAACTTAGAACATGCACATGTCATACACAGGAAGTTTTCTTTCTTTTACTGAAAACACATCATTTAGCCTCTTGAGGCTCATAAAAACTCTTCTCTTAGCCTCTTGAGGCTCATATTCTTTTAAAAGAATCTCTTTCATCTTGATCTCATAATGACCCTTAAAAACATTCTTTCTAAAATACTTAAAAAGGCGAAATGCCAACTGCTTTTCTCATTTAATAAGAAACTACTCTGGGCATAAGATCATCATAAAGTGCTGGTTGGGAGAGATGTACACTCAATTCCAATGAGATTAACTCACACTAAGCTCTTACTCCCCGGATGGCAACTAACTTTGGACCTTAACCCTCGTCAGGGTCCCTAGGGATTACTCCCTAGGCTAGGGATTCCCCCGTTCGAGCAGGTTCACTCCCATCTATTGACCCTAAGTACTTATCTTAGCCATTTAAACTGGTCATAACGACTAATAAGTTTGCTGCCTCTCACAGCGAAATCCTTTATCATGCAACTCACGCCTTTGTAAAACTCTTTAGGATTCCCCCGTTCAAGCAGGTTCACTCCCAAAACTGTATTCATTTAGTTAAAATATACCATCATGTGCTAATATTTATGGCTATTATTATTTCAAAACATGAAATCCTTCTTTGAAAATCTCACCCTTATGCACATAATGTAACTTGAGGGCATGGAAGGGAAGGGGGTCCATATGTATCACATTTAAGCACTTCATAATCAATTCAGCACAGTGAGCCACACATGGCCTCGCAATCCACACGATTGCGGTTAATTCACAACCCAGGCTCCCTCCTTACAAGCACCGTAGCACAAAGACCTCGAACCACTCATAGTTCTACCTCAAACCATCCAACTACCATCTCGGTTTTCGTTTCGCAATTTAGCATTTTAATCATCATGATACACTGAAAAGCAATATGTAAACTTACATAAACTTACCCATGCTTAACTTACCGAGTAAGCAATTAACAATTACCAGTGCGCTGCTACCAACGATTACATCGTACACACATTTATACATATAGACACTCATACGACCTTAATTTAGTAAGCCAAGTTAAGCTAACTATGCATGAAACATGATTACATTCATGTATGGCAGTTAGGGGACGTAAACATGCTCAGTTCGTCATTCAAATACTGTGTCTAAAGCTATTGTATAAGCATAATTCAACTAAATAGACAAGCATCGGTTCGAAGTTACATTTAAGCCTATTCATGCCATTCGAGCTTAACTATTCATGCCCTTCAAGGTTAACATGAATCAAGTCTCTATTTAAACATAAAACGATTCACTTCGAAGTTTATAAACGATCATGGAACGACTAAACTTTCATATACGTTGATTTTAAACTCTTACAATTCACTTTGAAATTAACCAACGATTATGAAATAACTGAGCATATTTATACGTTAATTCTAAATAGTTACGACTCATTTCGAAGTTCATATATGATTATGATTCATATGCGATTATGACACGACTAATCATATATACATTAATTCTAAGCGTTTATAATTCATTTCGAATGACATCTTCAGGCATGCATTAAGTAAATAAATTCAAACCTAAGCTAAACATACTTCCCTTACTTCGAATTAAATCCTTCAGCTTGAATTAACAAAATTGATTTGAATCGAAGCTAAGCATACATAATTCATTTTGAATTAATATTTCAGGCATAATTTACGTCCATTGGTTCGAATTGACGCTAAACATATATAAATCGTTTCGAATTAACATTTCAGGTATAATTTACGTCAATTGATTCGAATGGAAGCTAAACATATGTAATTCACTTCGAATTAAAACCTCAAGCATAAATAGACTAAATTGATTCGAATCAAAGCTAAACATATCTAATTCAATTTCAATTAACATTTCAAGCATAATTCACCTAAATTGATTCGAATCGACGCTAAACATATATAATTCGTTTTGAATTAAGAACTTAGGCATAAATTAACTACACGCATTGGAATTAACGCTAAACATGAATTACAATCTCAGGCATAAATTAACCAACTGAATCGAACCTAAACGTGAATAGCTCACTTCTTGACATTTCTAATGAATTTAACGAACCCTAACTTGACATGCAACATCAATCTGCCGAAAAACATTTTTGAAAATAGTAATAGCTTCGAAGGCGAGAACCACCCACCTGGATTCCAAGCTACGGACTCGTTCTAAGCGCTCTCATGCTCGATTTGGATGCTGAGGAACCTCAATCCTTGACCCAAATAGTCCCAAACGCACGCCTAATAGCGGAGACTGTTGAGTTATTATATTTAGTTTTGATGATGACAAATCCAAGTGTAAAAATTTGTCCAAATAATGTTGCTCCAAACACGATCTCCAAACAGGCCTAACTGGTGTTTGTGATCTTTATTGTATTAACTGGTTTGCTACATGTGAGAACAAGTCTTCAAAACAGGTTTTACTTGGTGATTCTATATTAAGTCAAGAACACCACCTCGACAGTTGATTGTAAGGCATGTTCCTAAACTCTAGCAATGCAAAGAACAACCCCAGCAAACAAGGTGGCCTTGGTGTTCACAGCAGCTCTACAAATCTTGGACAAGATAACTGGTTCAAAACAAGAAGTCTTGGGTATATAGGTTTTATTTATTTAGACTCTTGTTAATATGCCAATATTGAAAATGTCATTTTAAACACCTCTTGAATCGGTATTTGCGCTAAGTACTTCAGAACACCAGTTGCGAACAACCCTGCAAACAGGGTGCCTAGGGTGTTTCTGAACTGAAGTGGTCATACCCGATTATCTTTGAAAATTCATTTCGGTTGGCCAAGATCTCCAGAATATTTTCTTTAAAATTCCAAGATTGCTATTTTTCTGGAAAGGATATTTCTTGAAAATATTGTGGGAGATTTGCGAAAATAGGTTTTGGGAGAATTGCCAAAACTAAAAGATTTCCTTTGCCTATATTTTCGGATATGATAAAATTTCAAAAGCCGAAGATTTCTAGTTGTCATTTGAATCTTCTTCACGGCTATGGGAAGATAAGGGTTATCTCTTAAGATAACAAATCCCTTATATTTTGGGAAAAATTTATCACTAGCCGTTGGGGAGTATTTCTTGCTTGAAAATCGTTTTCCATACTTAGCTGATTCTTTCACCTCTCCTTGTTTTTGACCGTTGGATTTTGTGTTTAAAATCTCAGCATTTCACTCCCATTTGAATAGATGAAAAAAAGACGAGAAACATACACAACATACGCAAAAAAGGGAAAATTTCAAAAGTGGTTTTTCTAGTGAGAAGAATTTTTCGAGTTACGCTTGAGAAAAGAAAAACCGAGACAAGTTGTGTTTAAACTGAGCTTTCAAGATATTGGCATACTAGGACCTCATTGTACCTTACATCTGCTTAAATCAGAAGCACCCCCGTAAGGTGTTTTGTAACCCTGATCTTGGATCAGAAAAGTGAGTGAGTGGTCCTCAGTCGTGTGGACTTTGGACGTGTCCAATCTGGTGAGATTTGGACGTGGTGTAACCCTTCTTAGAGAAGAAGGTTACGTGGTTGCAAGTTGTAACAAGGTGTGTTACATTTGTAACGTGTGAAGCCCGTTAGTGAAAGTGGTTAAATCCTACACGAGGTAGGTCGTGGTTTTTCACACCTCAGTTGGGCTAGAGGTGTTTTCCACGTAAAAATTGTGTGTGTGCTTTATTTTCCGCATTTATCTTGGTGATTTTCGCATTTGCAATATTTGAGAACACCCCCTGCAAACAAGTCACTAGGGTGTTTGTCATCTGAAAATAACCTCTGTGAGGGTGTTTGTTATTTACAACGCGAAAATCAGACACCATAATTCACCCCCCCTCTTGTGGTTGTATACTCACGAATTTAACAAGTGGTATCAGAGCAGGTTCTCATACAAAAGTTTAACACTTTGAGAGATTCTGAAGATGAGTACTCCACAAGGAATTCTTGAAGGACAATCCATTACTCGCCCTCCTTACTTCAATGGCCAACACTATAGTTGGTGGAAGAATAGGATGGAGAACTATATACAAGCCGAAGACTATGAGTTATGGATGCTCATCAAGAACGGGCCTTTTGTTCCCATAAAAACCCTTCCTGAAGGAAAAATAGCTCCCAAAGAACCTCATGAGTTTGATGCCGAGGACTACAAAAAGATGGAGAAAAATGCCAAGGCCAAAAAGCTTCTATATTTTGGCCTAGGACCCGATGAATACACTCGCATCTCTGAGTGTGAATCAGCCCAAGCTATCTGGAATGCCCTGCAAGTTGCTCATGAAGGTACGAGTCAGGTTAAACAATCTAGAATTGAGCTACTTATGCGACAATATGAGTTGTTTGATATAGGTGATCGTGAGACTGTGATGGATATGTATACACGGTTTACCTACATCACGAACGAGTTAAAATCCCTGGGAAGATCTTTCGCCACTGAAGAGTTGGTGAGGAAAATCCTCAGAATTTTACCTCGTACGTGGGAGGCCAAAGTAACAGCCATCCAAAAGGCTAAAGACATGAACAAGATCACCCTCGATGAGTTGATTGGTAATCTCCAGACCTATGAACTCCGAAAGAACTCACAACAAAGAGAGGAGCAAAAGAAGGATCGTGGGCTTGCCTTGAAAGCACATGAGGACACTGACTCTGACCTTGAAGATGAAGAAATGGCCCTAATGTCCAGAAAATTCAAGAAATTCTTCAAAAAGGTCAAGGAGAACAACAAAAGAAAAGACTTCAGTAAGTCCAGAAACACCTCCAAAGAACAGCTCACAGGGTGTTTCAAGTGCGGCAAACCAGATCACTTAGTCAAAAATTGCCCTCTACTTCGAGAAGATCAGATGCCCGAACACCCTCGAAAATAGGGTCGAAAACACCCTGTAAACAATCTGGGCAAGCGATTCTCGAAAGCTATGCTGGCTGCTTGGGGAGATTCCTCTGAGGATGAAGGAGAATCTGAAGCTGAAGAAGGAGTCGTAGCACTTATGGCCCAAAGTGATTCAGATTCAGATGATGAATCAACAATCAGCTTCTCATATCTCAAGAACAAGGTACATGGTCTTAACAAAGCCACTTTAGAAGAACTTCTATATAATTTGATAGACACCTGTGCTGATCTAAAAAGAGAAGTTCATGGCCTAGAGCTTGAAAATGAAATTCTCAAAAATGAAAAACTCGCTTACATGAGAATATTAACGTGCTTAGAGAAGACCTCTTTCTAAAAGAAGGCGATTATACACAAGTAGAGAAAAAACTCTTTGAAGTGGAAGAAATAGTTGAATCCCTGCTAAATGAAAAGCAGAGCTTGAATGCTACCATAGAAAAATTAAAAACTGATCTTGCCACAAACAAACGCTGGAACAAATCTTCACAAGCCCTTGATTGGTTAAACACTCATCACAGTAGAAACAAAAAGGGACTTGGTTACAAGCATAAACGGACCGTTTACCCAATACATAGAAAGTATGTGGGATTACCTGAAAACATCGTTTGCTTTCATTGTGGTAAAACGGGTCATTATAGATACACTTGCCCTTTAAGAAAACATGCCAATGAAAAGAATGAAAGGTATGTGAAACAAATCTGGATTAGAAAAGATGAGCTTTACATATCTAAAAGAATGGAACCCAGGTGGATCTGGGTTCCCAAAACTAACCCGTGATTTGTTTTGCAGGCTGAAGTGAGAGAGAACAACCTTACGAACAACCCCACTAACACCCTTGAAAACAGGCAGTTGTGGTTTGTTGATAGTGGGTGTTCACGGCACATGACTGGTGAAAGATCAAATTTTCTCTCACTTACAGCTTTGAATGGTGGGAGTGTAGCATTTGGAAACGGCAAGTCTGGGACAATTGTCGGTATAGGTAATATTGGTAAAACTCTCTCCCACTCAATTGATAATGTGCACTTAGTTGATGGGTTAAAACACAATTTGCTAAGTGTGTCCCAACTGTGTGACAGAACAACCTAGTACTGTTTTCAAAAACACGTTGCTTGGTTGTGAATGACGACACAGGAGATGTTGTGTTCGAGGGGGAAGCGATGTCAAAATGTTTATAAAGTTTGTATTTCCACTCTTCCCCAAAATAATCTGACTTGTTTAAATGCATTAAATGATGATATAATGCTATGGCACAAGAGACTAGGTCATGCAAGCCTGTCCTTGTTAAACAAACTTGTTTCCAAAGATTTGGTTGTGGGACTACCTTCCATCAAGTATAATGATGACAGGGTATGTGAAGCTTGTGCAAAAGGAAAACAAGTCAGATCTTCTTTAAAATCTAAAAAGTGTGTAAGCACTACCCGACCTCTTGAATTATTGCATATTGATCTATGTGGTCCCATGAGGATAGCTAGTAGAGGAGGGAAGAGGTATGTGCTCGTAATTATGGATGATTACTCTCGATTTACTTGGACTTTATTCTTGACATCCAAGAATGAAACCTTTGAGAAGTTTATTGCCCTTCTCAAAAGGATTGAAAAGAGAGTAGGACACTCATTGGTAAGCTTGAGGTCTGATCATGGTACTGAATTTGAAAATGCAAGTTTTACAAACTTTTGTAATGAACATGGGGTTGATCATAACTTCTCAGCCCCAAGAACACCCCAGCAGAATGGGGTGGTTGAACGAAAAAATCGTACGCTAGAAGACATGACTAGAACAATGCTTATTGCTAGTGGTCTTCCTAAGAACTTTTGGGCAGAAGCCTTGAACACATCATGTTACATTATAAATAGATGCATGATTAGACCCATTTTGAAAAAAACTCCTTATGAACTTCTCAAAGGCAGAAAACCCAACATTATGCATCTAAGAACATTTGGTTGTAGATGTTTCGTGCATAACAATGGGAAAGATGCCTTAGGAAAGTTTGATCCAAGGAGTGATGAGGCAATATTTCTTGGTTATTCCTCTCACAGTAAGGCATACAAAATCTTTAACAAAAGAACCTTGTGTGTTGAGGAAAGTGTGCATGTATTTTTTGATGAATCTAACTCTTTGAATGAGAGTGATGCACAGGATGAAGAGTTTGAATTAGGTCTTGTCCAAAAGGAATCGTTGAACCAAGAAAAACAAGGTGAGAACACCCTGAAGAAAACAGGTGCAGAAGCTATTCCTCAAAATGGCAGGCAAGGTGAGAACCAAACAAGGGGAAACACCGTTGAACCATGTTGGGAACCATGCTCTTCAGGAACAAGCTTGCAAACAGGTGCAGAAACAGGATCAGGAGGTGTTCTTGAGCCTGATCCTACACACATTTCAGTTAGAACAGAGCATGTGTCTGTGGATCCTCTTACTCTACGACCATAGAAGCACCATAGTTTGCACCCTCTTGATCAAATCTTGTCAGATATTAATACTGGAGTGCAAACTAGATCTAAACTAAAGAATTTTTGTGCTTTCTATGCTTTTCTTTCTAACATTGAGCCAAAAGTGTGAATGAAGCTCTTGCAGATTCAGATTGGATCACGGCTATGCAAGAAGAGCTTCATCAATTTGAAAGAAACAAAGTGTGTCACCTTGTACCTCGACCGGCTGAGAGAAAAATCATTGGAACCAAGTGGGTGTTCCGAAATAAGCTAGATGAGTCAGGAACAGTCACTAGGAACAAGGCACGGCTGGTTGTTCAAGGGTATAATCAAGAAGAAGGAATCGATTATGAAGAAACCTTTGCACTAGTTGCTAGAATTGAAGCCATTCGAATCTTAGTAGCCTTTGCAGCTCATATGGAAATCAAGCTATATCAAATGGACGTGAAAAGTGCATTCCTCAACGGATACCTTAAAGAAGAGGTGTATGTCAAACAACCCCCTGGTTTTGAAAATGGTGATTTTCCAAATCATGTTTTAAACTTGAAAAAGCACTTTATGGTTTAAAACAAGCTCCAAGAGCTTGGTATGAACGGTTGTCAAGCTTTTTACTTGAAAATGATTTTAGAAGAGGCAAGATAGACAATACCTTGTTTCTAAAATCTAAGGGGGAACATTTATTGATTGTCCAAATATATGTAGATGACATTATATTTGGTGCAACTCATCATGATTTATGCAACGAATTTTCGAATATGATGAGGAGTGAGTTTGAGATGAGCATGATGGGTGAGCTTAACTTTTTCTTAGGCTTACAAATCAAGCAAACTCCAAACAGCACCATGATCCATCAACAAAAGTATATCAATGAGCTACTTAAGCGTTTTGGGATGGAGTCGGCCAAACCCATAGATACTCCTATTCCTCCTTCAACCAAGTTGGTTACGGATGATGGGAGTCCCTCAGTTGAGGAAAAACTCTATAGGGGCATGATTGGGTCACTCCTATACCTAACCGCTAGTAGACCGGATATTGTTTTTAGTGTTGGTTTATGTGCCCGTTTTCAGTCTAATCCTAAGGAAACTTATCTTAAGGCTGTTAAACGGATACTGAGATATTTGAAACATACACCCAATTTAGCTTTATGGTATCCTAGAGGTTGCAATCTTGATCTTATTGGATATGCTGACGCTGACTATGCAGGATTCCTAGTTGATAGAAAGAGTACCTCAGGTATGGCTCACTTTCTTAGACCTTGTTTGGTATCTTGGGCTACCAAGAAGCAACATTCAGCTGCCATGTCCACAACAGAAGCTGAATATGTTGCAGCAGCTTCATATTGTGCTCAACTGTTGTGGATAAGACAACAGCTTAAGGACTTTTGTGTTGACACTGGATGCATTCCTATTTTTTGTGATAATACTAGCACTATTAACATTACCAAAAACCCATGTCAACACAAAAGGACAAAACATATTGACATTCGACATCATTTCTTAAGAGATAATGTGGAAAAGGGCTTTATTTCAATAAATTTTTGCACCACTGAAAATCAAATTGCTGATATATTCACTAAAGCACTGAGTAGAGACCAATTCAAGAGAAACAGACTGGAATTGGGGTTGGTAAAAACACCCTGAGAACACCTGTTCTCAGAGTTAGACCAAGCTGACAAAAACACCTTATAATACCTGTTCTATCCCCTTGTTTGCAATTCTTGTTATCAAAACAGTGGTCTATGCTTAACGAATATATGTAGTCTTGTGTGCTACTATGATTATATGTGAAGACTGCTACCTTGGGAGATGGAGAAAGAGTATTCATGACAGACCTTGGAATGAGAGAAGCATGTTCAAGAACAGGCGGCTCGAACAGGTATGCCTTAATTGTCATTAACGTATGCTGCCTGCTTAAATTCTAGGTGTTCCCTAGGTGGCCCTTCATAACGGGTAGGGAGTTTAAAAAAACCCCCTTGCGTGCGTCTGTCTTTCTCGTGTTGCTCTCTCCTCTGTTCTTGCTTTCAAACCCTAGCAAAACCCTCAAAACCCGAAATTCTTCCTTGCGATAATGGCTCCCAAAACTGATTCTTCATCAATCTCTGAGAGTAACAACATGATTATACCCTCGATTCCGGCTCCTCCTCGCCCAATTATCCACACAATATTCGGGTATCTCAATCGGTTAAACCTCAAAAGTATTGGGCTTGAGTTGAATGATATTCCCTACTCCTTCGGTTGGAAATTAGTGGTGTATGTGGGAACAATCCCTTGTCCCATTTCTTCTAAAGCTGTTGCTGGTTCTTCGGGTTTCCAAGACCAATTCTTGGAGAACCCAGAAACCCTCTTTGGGGATTTTGAACCCTGTTCTTCTGCGCTATTCCCAGAAACAACTCAAAGAACAGGGGATGCGTTCTTCGATGATCTGTTCATGGATCTGAAGGAGGACTCTGGTGAGAAAACAGAAGAAAGTCCTGTCCAAGGGGATGACTATGTTCCTCTAGTCTCTCAAACTGGAGAGAAGAGAAAAAGGGTGAAGATGGTGGCTAGGCGCACCCGAACGCCAAGAACACTTCCACCACCAAGGTCTCGCCCCTCTCTAACTCCCTCTTCTCCTCCTTTTAAACCTTCTCGCAAATCTGCGAGAATTGCTTTCAGATCGACCCCCAGATCCTCCAAACCTTCTGCTCCAGTTATTGAGGAGATTTCCTCTTCCTCCTCGAGCCTTTCTGGTTCTGATTCCGAGGATCCCTCCTTCAAACAAGGGACCCCCGTGTTCTCAAAATCCTCTGATGAACAAAACCCTTCAAAACCAATCACCACTTCGTCTAAACCTTCAGCCTCAAAAACACCCCTCAAGAGGAAACCGAAAACAACCCCTCTTTCCAAAACTGCATCCCCGGCTCCTCAAATCAAAAAGACCAAATTGTCCACTCCCTCTCCCCTGTCTGAGAAACACGCGCAATTCCTCCGGCGCAATGTTGTAAGGGGGAAGGTAGTGAACATACCCTTCCTTGAGGAACTTGGGCTGGGGGTGTTCTTGACCAAGCTTCGAGCCCAAGGCTGGCTTGAGTTGTTTGCAAACACCCAGCAAGGGTGTTCTGTGCCCGAGTTGGCTGACTTCTATGCCAACTGCTCTGTCACAAATGGGGTGGTGACAAGTGCTGTCAATGAGTGGCATTTCTCCTTCGATGCAGCCACTCTTAGTGACATTCTGGGCATCCCCTCCCGTGGATTTGCTGTGTATGTGAGGGAGGACAAAACTATCCTAGAGACAGCCAGGCTCCTGGAGATATCCAAGCGGGTAAGCCAGAAACAGAGCCTGAGAACACCCTCCTCTATAAAAAAGGGTGATCTGATCCCTCTTCACCAACTACTTTTCATGTTCGTCATTAAGAACGTGATTCCAAGGGGTCAAGGGAGAAACTCAGCAGACCTTTTTGATCAGTGCCTGGTCGACTTCTTGGATAGGGAGGAACCCATAAATCTTCCTGCTATCATGATTCGCCACATTGGGCGAATTGCGAACACCACCCGAAACCATGATCTCGGGTATGGGTTCTTGCTGACCAAGGTGTTTGAGCACTTTGGTATTGAGCTTAAACGGAGAGTGCCAGCTCAACTGATTGATGAAATTGGCGTTGACACCCTAATGGGGTGTGACTTTGACGTTGGCCATGGGTCAACTCACAAACAGGGTCTTCGACCACCTCGACCTCCTGTTTCTGAGAAACCCAGTCCCACCGTTGAAGCTGTTCTTGAGGATAATGCACGCCTCAAAGAAGAGCTTTCTGCTGTGAAGTCTGCTCTTGAAGCAGAGAAGGCCATCTCAGCTAAACGCCACGAAGAACTCCTTGCACTCCTCTCTGATCTCGCTCCCAGTATTCCTCCACTGCAATCAAGACCACACCCTACCCCTTGATTGTATAGATTGTTCTCTCGCTCTCCTCTCCTCCCCTTGTTGTTTTTCTTTGGCATTGCACTTGGCATTGTTCTCTGCGTGCTTACCTGTCGTAACTGTTTTGCAACCACCCGTTACTTTTTTCTTTCAATGCTGTTCTTGCTTTTTAATGATGCCAAAAGGGGGAAGACGAACCATTACTTGACAAATATTGACCCTCTTTCAATTTCGAACACTCGGACCTTAGTGGATAACCAAATCAATCAGCATACATGGTTCTCAAATTTGTTTTTAATATTTGTCAATATGGTCACTTGGTTTGTCATCATCAAAAGGGGGGAATTTGTTGAGTTATTATATTTAGTTTTGATGATGACAAATCCAAGTGTAAAAATTTGTCCAAGTAATGTTGCTCCAAACACGATCTCCAAACAGGCCTAACTGGTGTTTGTGATCTTTATTGTATTAACTGGTTTGCTACATGTGAGAACAAGTCTTCAAAACAGGTTTTACTTGGTGATTCTATATTAAGTCAAGAACACCACCTCGACAGTTGATTGTAAGGCATGTTCCTGAACTCTAGCAATGCAAAGAACAACCCCAGCAAACAAGGTGGCCTTGGTGTTCACAGCAGCTCTACAAATCTTGGACAAGATGACTGGTTCAAAACAAGAAGTCTTGGGTATATAGGTTTTATTTATTTAGACTCTTGTTAATATGCCAATATTGAAAACGTCATTTTAAACACCTCTTGAATCGGTATTTGCGCTAAGTGCTTCAGAACACCAGTTGCGAACAACCCTGCAAACAGGGTGCCTATGGTGTTTCTGAACTGAAGTGGCTATACCCGGTTATCTTTGAAAATTCATTGCGGTTGGCCAAGATCTCCAGAATATTTTCTTTAAAATTCCAAGATTGCTATTTTGCTGGAAAGGATATTTCTTGAAAATATTTTGGGAGATTCGCGAAAATAGGTTTTGGGAGAATTGCCAAAACTAAAAGATTCCCTTTGCCTATATTTTCGGATATGATAAAATTTCAAAAGTTGAAGATTTCTGGTTGTCATTTGAATCTTCTTCACGGCTATGGGAAGATAAGGGTTATCTCTTAAGATAACAAATCCCTTATATTTTAGGAAAAATTTATCACTAGCCGTTGGGGAGTATTTCTTGCTTGAAAATTGTTTTCCATACTTAGCTGATTCTTTCACCTCTCCTTGTTTTTGACCGTTGGATTTTGTGTTTAAAATCTTAGCATTTCACTCCCATTTGAATAGATGAAAAAAAGACGAGAAACATACACAACATACACAAAAAAGGGAAAATTTCAAAAGTGGTTTTTCTAGTGAGAAGAATTTTTCGAGTTATGCTTGAGAAAAGAAAAACCGAGACAAGTTGTGTTTAAACTGAGCTTTCAAGATATTGGCATACTAGGACCTCATTATACCTTACATCTGCTTAAATCAGAAGCACCCCCGTAAGGTGTTTTGTAACCCTGATCTTGGATCAAAAAAGTGAGTGAGTGGTCCTCAGTCGTGTGGACTTTAGACGTGTCCAATCTGGTGAGATTTGGACGTGGTGTAACCCTTCTTAGAGAAGAAGGTTACGTGGTTGCAAGTTGTAACAAGGTGTGTTACATTTGTAACGTGTGAAGCCCGTTAGTGAAAGTGGTTAAATCCTACACGAGGTAGGTCGTGGTTTTTCACACCTCATTGGGCTAGAGGTGTTTTCCACGTAAAAATTGTGTGTGTGCTTTATTTTTCGCATTTATCTTGGTGATTTTCGCATTTGCAATATTTGAGAACACCCCCTGCAAACAAGTCACTAGGGTGTTTGTCATCTGAGAATAACCTCTTTGAGAGTGTTTGTTATTTACAATGCGAAAATCAGATACCACAATTCACCCCCCTCTTGTGGTTGTATACTCACGAATTTAACAGAGACCAAACCCTAGCTCGAATGCCTCGGTTGGACCGAACCCTAGTTCTTGAATTTGGGGTTTTTGTGCATGGCTTTGGTCGAATTCGCCCCTCAATTCATAGGGGAGGCCGCTTTCTGGGTGTTTGGCCGAATTCCGGCGTGTTTCCGTCACCCAGCGCTGACCACTACGAGGTTGGGTTGCTCTGGTTCGTGGTGAAATCGTGGGGGAAGGAGAGTGGAGGAGTTGGTGGCGGTATTGGCTGCGCACAGGGACCACCGTGGTCCCCCCCGTTCGCCGGCAACGTGCGCGATGGTGGTGGCAGGCTGGGTTCTCTGGGTTTCACTTAGGGAGAGAACGAGAAGAGGAGAAGCAGAGGAGAGAGAGAGGGTCGGGGCGTCAGTGTCCCTGTGACCCGACTTAACCCCCCTTTCTAATTTCCTTTTTTTTTGGGGGGTCTCAAGCTGTTTAATAAATGGGTACCGCTAGTCCCGCTCGTACGCCGAACTCTAAACCCAAATCGTTATTACGACCTTCTAACGACTATTCGTTCCCAAACACATCAAAGTTCGATTTTCATAAACCTCGAAACTAATCCTACGGTTGAAATCCTAATCGTATTTGGGAAACGATTAAATAAATTGAATAACGACTAAATTAAACTATCGATATAATTTGAAGGCACAAATAGCACGAATTAACTTTAAGATCAATAATAACAATAATAATTCCCTTTTTAATAAAAATTATAGCTCCCAAAAGCACATCGATAATAATTTAACTCACATAGTTACTAAAAATACGAATTTAGAACGGAAAAAGGAAATTTAGTTAGCTTAACGAAAAACAAAAATGCGGGGTCTTACAATATATATATATATATATATATATATAT
>JAKOGI010001476.1:7500-230115 GCA_029747015.1 Carnegiea gigantea
AACAGAGATAATTTTCACAAATTCATTAGCAGCAAACTTTGCTCAAGCCAAAGTTAAATGATGTGTAGCATAGTTCATGAAATGACCCTTGTACTGTGGAATTATAGCATGATGAGCAAAAGTGTAGAGTAAAGTATTTGGTGATGCTCAAATCCTCACTTATGTGGAGGAGGGAGCAGATCAAGCTTAAACAGCTTAACTATAGGGATCAAGGCTCAAGGTTCTTCTTTATAAAGATAAAATAAATGAAACTTAGTACATATGTATATTCTCCAAGGGATGAGCATGATAAGTGGGCCTATAAGTCTGATGAGGTGTGTAAGTACAAAGTTTTATAGCAAACTCTTGGGGACACAGTTACATGAAAGAAAATACGTTGATAGAGAGAGTATAGAATAAAGTACTAAATTATCCATTAAACAACAAATCACTCTATGTACACCCTTTTCAGAACAGTATATAGAGGATGCAATGTTCTCAATTCATAATGTCAAATCACCTGGTTTAGATGGGTACAGTAGTAGTTTTTATAAAACTTATTGGCAGGAGATATGACTATTGGTATGTAATGCGGTGAGGGAGTTCTTTAAAACTTGAAAAATACTCAAATAGTGTAACACCACTAATCTTGTGCAGCTGTCTAAGGTACCATCTCCTACTTCCTCCATTGAGTTTAGACCTGTAGCTTACTATAATGTAATATACAAGTGCATTGCAAAGCTACTGTGTAATAGGCTTAACGATGTTCTAGCGCACCTAGTAAGTCTCAACCAAGGAGCTTGTATTAGGGAGAGAAAGTCGTTATTCAATGTGTTAGTGTGTCAGGAGCCAGCTAGAGGGTATGCAAGAAAGCATGCAACCCCAAGATATATGATGAAGATTGATTTTAAAAACGGTTATGATTCCGTTCATAGGGATTTCATAAGAAAGCATGCAACCCAAGGATCTTTTATCTCCAGTGCCACTTTCACAATATAACTAACTAGGGGAAAATTTGGCTACTTTAAGGGGGAAAGGAAGACTTAGGCAAGGGCATCCTATATCCCCCTTGCTGTTTGTGTTGTCCATTGAATACCTATGAAGATTAATAACACATATGATGAATATCGTATTTGTATAGGATTTCATGAGTATTTGGGAGTCATTAAATGGCATTAGTGTGCTTAATTTTATGATTTATGCCCTTCTTTCTACTATTATCTTAGTTTCACTTGTTTTGAGAGTATTTGTAGATTTTGGCTTTGTCAGCCAAGTTATGTGAGCAGAAAGAAGATTTTGAGGTATTGTGGATCAAATAAGGTGGCAAAAGAGGTCCAAAGACATCTAAAATGGTCAAACCGTGGCTAGAACCATGGTCCACGGAGATATAAGAGAAGCAACAAGTCAAATGAAGGAGAGCCACCCGGACAGAGGGCCCCATGGTATGTCCATTGTAGGGGCCACGGTTTGTGGCGGTGCCCATGGACTGACGGTGGTAAGCCATATTCCCTCGAGCTCACTAGTTTTATTCATGGCTGTTTGGGTTCCATGTGTGTGGCGGTTTTGTAGACTTGATTTCAGTGATAAAAGCTACATTTTACTGCTTCATTCATCCCATAGTCCATTTCCACTCTTCAACATTCATCAAGTAGAATAGAATTTAGATTAGATTAGAGGAAGAGAGAGTAGATTGAAGTGAAAATTTACAAGGATTCTAACCTGGGTTTGCAACGACAGTTCAAGTATGATCATGATTGAGCATTTCTTTTCTCTTTTCTCCTCTTCTCTTTTCTCATTTTAGGATTTATGTTTTGTAATTTTGATGATCTTTTGTAGTTTTGATCTTGGATTCATGCAAATTCTTGTTAATTTTCCTAATCTTGTGCTGATCTCCTTGGTACTTTTGAATTTGTTTGCTTGTTTTATTAAATCTTAGATGTTTATTGTCTCGTAAAAAATTTGGTCACTTTCTTGCATGTTTTGGGTATTTGATGAAGAATTAAAAGGTGAAATTCAATACTCCTAGGATTTGACTTGATTGTGTGGAATCTTAAGAAAGTCACACCAATTGAGAAGTCACAAATTTGATTTAGGTTCAGGTATTTCACTTCACCTGCAAACAGGGTTGTGATACTTTGGTTGTCGATTTTAAAACAACCAATTAAGGATGAAGCATTTGTTTGATACATGGATTGAGAGATTGCTTGGTTTGTTCAATTCCTTGATTTATCCATTAGGTTAGATAATAGATTAATGTAATTTCAATTTCGGTTGGAAGTATCGCTTCTATGCCATATACTAGGGAGTGCTATGTTGAACCTGTGTAAGTATGGATTGACATCCACAAAGCAAATGGGACTTTGTCAGGTCAATATTTATAATTGTCAGCCATTTTCTCGATTATACTATACACATTTTTATTACTTGCTTCGAGTGCTCCATTTCTCTAAAGACGATAAAGAGACCACTTATGGTGTTGAATCTTATACTTTTTGATTAGGGATGCTACATACTTTCTAAAATAGCTCCCCTGATCACTTATTAGTTCATATGGCATGCCATATTTGCGTATAATGTTATTGGGAAGGAATGTAGCCATATGCTTTGAAGTGATATTAGCATAAGTGGTCATTTCCACTCATTTTGTGTAGTAGTCGGTTGCTATAAGAACATACAATTTCCTTTTGGTGTAATCATTTCGATGATGTCGATTCCTAAGACTAAAAAGGACCATGGAGAAGTCAATGTTGAGAGGAAGGATAGAGGCTGATATTGCAAATTAGCATATACCTGGCACTTGTGACGTCTTCTTATGTACGCATAGCAGTCTGCTTCATTATAGACTAGTGATACCTTATCCTTTAGACCTTTTTGGGCAGCATTCGTCTATTAATGTATGGCCTTTATCCCCACCATAGATTCTTTCATGATTTTTCATGCTTCTTCTTGTATCATGTAAAGTTAATTTATGCCCATATCAGTTTTCTTACACAGCTTTCCTTTGTAGTCAAAATGTTATGACGTTAGCCAACTTAATGCTTGCTGAGCTTTTAGGGAGGACCTTGGCAGGCATTCTTTCTTTGTTAAGTATAGGTTAATATCATACTACCAAGCAGGGAGGTCAACACTATAAACTTCAACAGTATAACACTCGGCTAGCTTATTCTCCTTTCCATTGTTAATTGCATTAAATGGATGCCACTAGGGATGTTGATCATCAAAGCTAATTTTACTAGGGCATCTATGAACTGATTATCTTCTCGAGGAAGATGGGTGTAAGTGATGCGAGTAAGGTTCTTAGTAAGGTCCATTAGATGGCTTGATATAGCGCCAAGGCTTCACATTCGACTTTTCGTTTTTGTGAGATTTAATTAGCTATCAATTTTGAGTTTCCATATACTCACAGGTTCTTTACTCCTATTTCTATAGCAGCTTGTAACCCAATGACATAGGCTTGATACTCTGTCACGTATTGGTAACCTCAAAGTCAAATTTGACTGAAATAAAGGTATGTGCCCCTTTTGGCGACACCCAAAGGATGCCTACCCCAAATCCTTTTTTATTTGAAGCCCTATCAAAGCACATCGTCTGCATGTCTTCTTTTACCTGAAGGACTTCCTCTATGGGGAAAACTAAAGATTCATCTTTTTCATCCTCAGTTAGCAAATCTGCCAAGAAGTCGAACATAGCTCTACCTTTAATGGACTTCCATGGGATGTAATATAGATCAAACTCTAACAGCACTACCGTCCAACTGGCCACCTTCCCGCTCATCATTACTTGTTGAAGCAAATATCTTATTGAGTCCTTTGGTGCTATCACATGCTCTGTATGGGTTAACACGTAGTGTTTGAACTTCTTGGTTGAATATACTAAGGCCAAGGCACTTTTCCCCAAGGGCGTGTAGTGGGCTTCATATTGAAGAAAATTTTTACCCACATAATAGATTGCCTTTTCTTCTGCTTTCATTCCTTGGGCTAACATGGTGCCCATAGCAGTAGCTGTTTACTGTGAGATAGAAATGCCATGCTGTGACGCTACCAGTAATAGTGGATTAGACAATTCCTCAATCTTATCAAATGCTTCCTGGCATTCCTAATCCCATTCAAGTTTTAACCCTTTCTTCAATTTCTTAAAGATGAGTTCACACACCATTGTCAACTATAATATAAAGCAATTGATGCATTGCAAATGACCCAGGAATCCTCGTATATCCTTCTCTGTCCTAGATGATGGCATTTTCTACTTTGATTTTTAGAGGGTCGACTTAAATCCCCTGAAGCTGACTACATATCATAGCAACTTTCCTAGTGTGACCCTAAATACACACTTCTGTGGATTCAAACACACATTGTATCTGCTAAGTCTGGTGAAGAACTTATGAATAGTCAGAACTCCCTATCCCTTTGCTTAGAATTTATAGTCATGTGATCCATGTGTACTTCTACTTATGTATTAAGTCCTCTAGTAAAGTGGTAGTCGTCCTTTGGTAAGTGGCTCCATCATTCTTTAAACCAAATGGCATCATAGCATAATAATAAGTTCCCCAAGGAGTAATGAACGTCATCTATTATATGTCTTCTATTACCACCTTAACTTAGTTGTAACCGATATATTTTGTAAGGGAAAGGAGAGCGTGCCCAACAGTATTATCAACCAAGATGTCTATATGCAGCAGTAAAAAGTTATTTTTTTGGACTTGTCTTATTAAAATCCCTAAAATCAATGCACTTGTTGACTCTCCTATCCTTTAGAACTGGTTTGATGTTTGCTACACATTGAGTGTACTGTAAAACCCTAATAAATCCTATATCTAGTTGTTTTTACACCTCCTCCTTTATTTTCTTGGGCCATTATGGCTTCATCCTGCAAAGCTTCTATTTTACCGATTGAGTATACTGTGAAAAGTTATCTTTTAGACTTGCCTTATCTACGTTTAGCATGTCACTATAGGACTACGTAAACACAACTATAAATTCCTGTAGGAGTGAAGTAAAACTTTCTTGCTCCTCCAAGGTTAGTGAGTTTCTTATTTTGAGCTCATGGGATTTATTAGGGGTCCCCAAGTTTATTAGTATTGTATCTTCAATTATAAAAGTTTGATTTTCATGATCTTCCATGGCTTTGATTAATTCTTTAGGAGTTGTATCTTTATTTTCATTATAAGAGGAAAAGCATTCAAAAGGAAAGGAATGAGACAAGTTGTAAGTAAAAGAATTCATCTTATTGAAATCAGACACAAGTATATCTAATGCAGTGTCTGAAAGAACATAATCTAATGGATGACTCTTAGACTTTATCCTAGACTTTTCTAAACTACCCCTGATAGTTATTGTGAACACTTTTCCTTCCTCCTCGGTAGTCTGAGTTACTTGCTTCTAACCATCAGTGCTAGCCTTGGTGATGAAGTTGGCAAGGTAAAAACCACTGTTAGGCATGGTGACGGACAGAATAGAAGCATGGACTTCTTTTTTCCTATAGCCTTACCAGAACAATATCCCGAAGAAGTTGCTTTCATGTCGGTTGATCGCATCTTGTGTGGATGAATCTCTTCCTACAGTAGTAAGCACCTCTTTCTCCAATAGTCATTAAAATTACCTTCTCTTCTATGCAGTGAAGCTCAGGGAAGCCATAGATGCTCACAGCTGACCCATTATTGATGAGCGCAAAGGGCACATACTTCTTAAGAGATATCATAGTGAGATGGATGGCGTTATTGTGCGGCAAACTTCCTAGTGGGAGATCTTTGTTGCTACAGGTAATAGTGCTTTTTCCAAACGTAATTAAAGCTATCATTTCCACAGCTATAACTTCAAGAGACAAGTCAGTTTTACTCAGCTCACCTATTAGGAGCTGTCTATGCTTTTGAGAAGCTACTATGAGTTGCCAGGTTATTACTTCTGCTTTAAGTTTGTTTAATTACTTCAGTATTAAATCTTCCTCTTGAACTAGTTTTGTTATCTCCTTTTTTAGGGCCTACTGTGTGCCTTAAGTAACTTGGTGTCTCCTAGCTTTCACAAGACGTTAGACTCTCATCTGGTCCTCCTCTTCCTAGAATTCCTCTTCAGCATTCTCATCCTAAAACTTATCATCGCTTGCTTTGCCAGGCATATGACCTCACTGGGCTTCATATACGTCATCTTCATTACTTTCCCATAGGCCAAAAGACCTCTAAGTGCTACGTAGGCATGCTTGCCATCGGCTTTGGGCCACAAGTGCTTTGTATGAACATAGATAACTCCCATTCTACCTCATTGCCACTGATAATAAAGATGCTTTCAGGGTCCCCTAAATAGGTGTTTGTCATTGTTGGGCTTCTGGGCAGTTTTAGGCAACAGGATTTGTCCTGACATGAACATCCTTTCTAACCTATTCTTAAAGGTCCAAGAATTTTCAATGTCATGCCCTATGACCTGTGGTACTTATAATACTTGGTTAGGTCAAAGGTATTGGACAGTTTAAGAGCATTGGCCTCTGGCTTAATCTCAGAGAGGTTGATTTTCCTTTTAGACAGAAGTCGCTCTAGAGCTTGAGTGTAACTTGTTCCTTTGGGGATATACTTGGTAAAACGGTGTATCTTATATACCTCTTTGGAGCTACAAGCCCTTTTATCCTTATTTAGTAGTTACTTTTCTAATTGCTACCAGTTTTGGTGGATGTTTCTTTCGATAACTCTTCCTCTATTAGCATGCTAACATTTTTTGGTGCTGTGAAGTTTTCAAATGGCGTGAATCATAGGTGTTAGCTATATATTAGCTGGAGGTTCCTAATGAATAGTCTCACCTTATCAGTTTTAGAAGGTCAGTTTACCACATAAGCAGCCTTCACCCTTCATCTAGCCAAATAGTTGAAGAACCCTTCTTTTTCTTCTTAAAGCAGCTCAAGGTCCTTCAGTGCAATGGGGAGGTCAACATTATACTAATAATAATGTAAAAGTTCTCTACACTGATCATCCAAGTTTATGACTTTTTATGGGTCTATAGCATTATAGCACCTCATGACAGCCTTATCAAAGGCTCAAGGAAATATTAGGTGAAAGATGTCCTTATCAATCCCTTTTAGAGTCATTGTGCTAACATAGTTTCTCACGTGGTCAAGAGGATCTTCAGTTTTATAAAACTTGATGTCAAGCATAGTGAATTTTAAGGACAGGTTGGCCTTCGGGATTGAAGTGAATCTTGCATAGTCATTGAAATAATTGTTGAAATGGACGATTCCTTAAGCTATTGTTCTATGTGATCTACGCATGGATCAGCTTGAGGAGTGCACTTCTCCATTTCTCCTTCCTTCCTATTCACCATTGCTCCCTTCCCCTCATGATTAGCCTCTTTCATGGGGTAAGGTTGTTCACTATTTTCCACTTGGGGTCCCTTAGTGATGTTTTAGAGCACAGTAGCCATTAGCTCTATCTTCTTATCAGTCTCTTCTATTTTAGTTTGCATCTTTTCAATCATCTTCATGAGTTAAGAGTTCTTGTTGTTCCCCGCCATTGGAATTGGTGTGTGATTTATCTTAGATATTGACTTTGACTAATAGGTGGAGTTTTCTTTAACAGCTCCTTTGATAGAAGTTTAGACTTAATTAGCCTAGAAGACTGACCCTTACCCCTTTTCCGAATGTTGATCAACATAAATTAGACCATACTACAGGATGGCAGCCGGGTTCTATATTGAACTTTGAAACTAGCATCCTGGCTCTTAAATCCTTTCTTTTTACTAAGCTTGGACCTAATTTAATGTAGTCAACCCTCAAGGAAGCCACCTGGGTTCCTTATTGGACCTTTAGGATAGGCATCCTTACTCTTTCTTCCTTTTTATTCTAAGTCTGTACCTAGTTAGATACAGGCAGACTCCCCTAGGACACCGACTGGGTTCCTAATTGGCCTAGAAGACTGACTCTTACCCCTTTTCCTAGATCCAAACTAAAGATAATCTTAGCTAGGTTTTCCTAAAATAGCTTTAGAGCCTACTAGGATACAAACTCTTTCTTTTCCTTTTTTTTTTTTTTGGAACTCCCAACCATGCTCATTCAATTTTAGCTCAATCTCCTTTTAGGACTCTTTATTCTTTATACTAAGGCTGGAGCCTTGTTGGGTCCATGGTTAAGAGCCCCTTAGAGCTTAATTAGCCTCGAAGTTTTTATGGTGCATCACCCCAGTTACTAAGTTTGACCTTTTATAACCAGGGCTCTCTTAAGACCTAAAGTATCAATGCATATACGTTAGGGCTAAAAAAAGTAAATCATACAAGAACACACTCAAGCACACACGAGTTCCAACATAAGCCAAGGTTCTAAGCTACAAGGGTTTTAAGTTAGGTTTAGAATAGCCTTTTTGCGACCTAGATGCTTCATACATTATCCATGGTGTGCATGTCAATACTTGAACATTTTGGTTGCTTCCCTAACTCATTTGTACTAAAAGTGTGTCGTAAACGGGTGGATCCGTGTATGCTCGGCTCTAATTTACCCGCCAAGTTAACAAGTTGATATCTCGAGAGGTGATAGTAAGGTTACTCCAGAGGAACTATTGATCTAGTTAAGGCAGCACCATTCAATGTAGGATACTTAATACTAGTGTAATTAAAATGATTTCCCATATTGAATTTCAAATATCACCCATCTTTAAGAAAACATCCCTAATGGAGCCGCCATTGTAAAGACCAATTACCCCTGAGGACCTATCTCGGATCGCAAGTGCTCCATGAATGGCTTAACTTTGTTTGCTGGGCAGTTATTTTTTATATATTTTCAAAACTAATTATTTATTTTTATTTTTTATTTTGAAATCAAAAATTAGTAGATTTATAGGAATTGATTAAGAATTTGGAGCTATATTCTGATCCAAGAACCTGGCCGGGTTCCTAGGCCAAAATCAAGCCCAGTCATCTTATCTAGATGCATGATAGTGATTGCGGCTTATTCGAGGAATAGGGCTTCCTCTTTTATCTAGGAACCCGACCAAGTTCCTAGGCGAGTGAGGGGCCCAATTCCTAGTCCAGACAACTTCACTATCTTAGATCAGCAATATTTTGCCCAATAAAATAAAATAAAAAGGAACTAAAAATAAAAGGATTAAACAACTATATCCTTAGTAGATTCATCAGTGAGTTTTTGAAAAAACTTACAAACTGCGATTACTTTCTAAAGCGAATCATAACTGATAGGGACAACTGGAGAGACACCAAATGGGACAAATGATTTCGCTTCAAAAAAGTTTTTGAAATGTCCCGAGCAATACCTAGCACAGGGATTATCTTGACTTCTTAGTCTCAAACTAAGAATTTTGATTCAGGGGTGATGGCACGATGATGAAATAGGATGCATCATATCACTATCGGTCATTATTGGCGGCTTCTACTATTTAATATGGGAAATCAAAACTTTGATCACAATATCAAAACTTTAATCACAATATCACACAATCATGTAGTAAATTAGTATGAATCATATTAATAATGCGAAGATACAATTTTAGTCTAACAAGAGAAAAAGCAATGTAAACATATTACAGCGGGCGGGGAACTACCTAAAGATTACATCTTTAACAATTAAAATCAAACATCAGAAATGAAAGATCAAGTAGAACAGTAGGATAAAGATAGATATTTTAGTGTTAGAATAACTCACATGATTTTATCTAGGAACCTAACTAAGTGACACCTTTTCTCATTAAAGCTTCAATGAGCTCGGTGGAAAACATAGGATTTATCCTCCATAGTTTCTAGTACCTCTCTATTAGAAATCTCTTGTAATTTCAGCTCTCTCACAATGCCAGTTTCTTAATGCCTAATTGATGCCAATTTTTTTGATGATCCTGACCCTTGGGGCAACCCCCCTTTTTGTAGCGAGTGAATAAACCAACTTAATCTAGGAAAAGGAGATTGAATCCTAGTCTTATTGGGTTTAACCTTAATAGGTTCACTAATTTAACTAAGATTTTGACTAATTAAGTGTGACAAACTAATTAGCCTCAAACTAGAATTAGGATTAATTAAGCAAACTTAATTTTAGTGTCAGAGAAAACATAGGAAACCGACCAAGCTCCCTGTTGGTGAACTAGCCGGCTCAACTTGAGCTGGCCCATTGAGCCTGGTTATTCGCGCTCTCTTCTTAGAGCTTATTCCACTAATTGGACCCTTATTTTTATTAAACACTTTGTTGGGGCCCCAAGTGCATAAGTTGGGTATAAATTTCATCATTGTGTGATTAGAATATGGCTGCCATTTTTAGGTGTCCACACATCTAAAGCTTTTTATTCATAACAATTCAATAGAGTAATTAAAGTCAAGGCAATGCAGTTAAGCTAAATCAATTTCATCTATACATAACCACATTGGAGGTATGCAAGTAACAAGATTTTTTTCCCTTCTCCCTTTTTCCAGCTCAAATAACAATTCATTCTTAAAAAATAAAGATGATCATTGCTTAGGTTGATTGAATTGGCCAGTTCAGTAGGTTGTTCCTAGTAGCATAAACAACAACCACAATGCTCAACACCACAAACATTGCATACCGAAGAGTAATAAAAACAATAAGGATGATAGAGATGGCACACACATCAGCAAAACATCAAGTTCAGCACATAGAAATGGCATGCACGACCAAGCAAGATAACACCCTGAGCAATGAGAACATTGCACAGCAATAGCCCAAGCGATAACAATAGTCATAAACTAATGGAGAACTACAAATAGTAGTCCAAAGAAAACTCTTTTTGCATTTTTTTCTGAAACTTAACTTAGGCCAAGGGTGTTATGAGATTAAGTTCTCATTTGAGGAACACATGTCATTTGTAAATTAATTAGAATATACAAGATGATATCTAGAAGCAAGCAATGCAAGATAACACAGTCATATCACATCAAGCATTGTGATCAGACATGATAACATTCATGTTACATGACTCTTTAATCAAATGATAGGAGTAAAGCTTGAGTTACATGCGTAAAAACACTAGCATATTGTTCTATCGCACATGAAATGCACACAAGCTAACACATGCAAATGTAGATTCTGTGGTCATAAGGTCTTGTTACCAAACACATAAGCAAATGACCACTAAAGCTATAATAGGATACATTAGAGGTCATGTTATTCAAATGATGACCTAATGATTAAATCACATAGTTAACTAATAAGTCAAGTAGTTTGGCTATTTTTGTCTCTGCACAATTACAGTCAAGGTACACATGCCATAAGTTTTTTGTTCACATGGTAGTTTAGTCATGAAACACATTAATGGTCACTTTCATGTGGATCTAAGTAATTACACAAGCTTCTATTAGTTTTATACTGCACATAGTGACACAGTTGCACTATAAAATAAATGGGCTTGTTGTATATTCACTCCAAATGATACGTAGCCAACTATATGCAAATACAAACCCTAGGTTGCAACTTATGGTTGCAGGACCTTTCTTTGATAATATTTATAACATTCGCACCACCAAGGTGGACGTTTTGAGAGATTTCAAACATTTTTGAAACAAACGAATTGAGTTTTGCCAGAGAATTGGCTAAGGCCCTAATGTCACAACCCTAAGGTAGCACTTATGCTAATAAGAACTCAAAGGAAATACTTCAAACAAACTCAATGACCACAAGCTAGAGACAAAAAAAGGCCAACATGCCACATGCTCGGAGCGTATAAGATGTGAATGTAAATACATGAAAATAAAAACATTATACAACTCAACTGGTCACACAGCTGGACCACACGGGCTTTGCATCATGAGACATGTAGCCTTCACCAATAGGAGATGAACAACTATTAAACATTTAGGGCCCCAGCAAAATAACATAAAATTTGGAGTGTAAAAGAAAAAAAGAAGAAAAGTAAAAGGGAGCACGGGGCCCAATGGGGTTGACCCGGCTTAAAACCTAGCTAGGTTCCTAGCACGGATTCTCTAACCAGGAAACTCTTGGGTCCCGCCTCCCATTGACTAGTGAAACTCCCTGTATAGAGTTTGATCTGAATATGCCACTTATTCGGATTAAGTCTACTACGAATTGAAGGGGGAATCCTTTTCCTTAGCTAATTCGTGCAAGTTTGAGTACTATAAAAGGGGGTTTTCCCCCTAGGGTTAACCACAATGAAAAATGCAAGTGAAGCATCATAAAAATTAGAGCGAAACACTAGTGAGAGGCTGAAAATTTTGAGAGAGAATTTGAGTGGAAATACTCTAACACTCAAGAGGCATCAAGAGTAAGAGATTGATTAGTTACTAAAAGTATGTTCTTTTACTAGGTTCCCAGGTGAATCAGATGGGTCATCCTGAGGGAAAATTGAATCTTTCCCTCTTTTTTTTTCCTCTACATTCCTCCTCTTCAATTTATTCAATTTCAGGTTTTATAAAGACGTAATCTTAAGTTAGCTTTGTCCCCGCCCACTATAATATTTTGAATCGTTTCTTTTTCCTTTAGATTAACATTGTATTTTAATTTCTATCATATGAGTTAGTTGATTCTAATATGTTTTACACTTGTTGTTTTAAGTGTAGTTAGATCTTAGTTTCTTTTATTGTGCAGTAGAGGTTGTTGGTGATGATAGGTGATGTTGTGATGCACTCAGTCACAACATCGTATATTTAACCCCGAATCTAGATCCTCGGCTCGATCCTATGGAGTCATGTGGCCCCTATACCCAGGATTATTTGGGGGGGCTTTCAAAAACCTTTTAGACATGAGCTTAATGTCTCTTTCGATGTCCTTTTGGTTTATGGTTCACGTGAGCCTGTTATCCATTTGGTGTGCCTTCGGTTATTGATTGTCTCAAAAAGTGTACTTGGTTTGTAAGTTTCTCATAGAACTCACTAGTGACCCTATTAATAAACTTCATAATTTCTATCTTATTTTATGTTTATTTTCAAATTAAGGTAGAATAGGTTTGGGATTCGAGACAATGCCATTGACTAGACTAGGAATTGGGCCTACGAACCCGATCAGGTTCCTAGATGAGGATGCCACCAAGTTGTCAGTGTCAAATAGCCAACACTATTTTGAACTAAACTAGAGGACTGGAGTTGGTTCTACCCTAAGAACGCAACGGGGTTCCTGAATCTGAATTTTGGTTTAGTTTTTTGGACCAGTCCACTTATTCTACCATAATTCGTTCACTTAAAAGAAGTTTAATTAAAAAATCAGTTTTGAAATCTAGATACCTAGCAAGTGAGTCCAACCATTCATGTGGGAACCACAACCAAGGGGTGAACCCCAGACATTGTCCTTATAATAGTGACTCTACTAGGGACATCATTCCTATAAAAAAAGAGAAAATAGGAGAGATTCGAAATTCCATATGGGAAATTGTTTTAATTACGCCTACATTGGACATTCTTGCATTAAAGGGACTGTTGTATCGGGCGAACACTACCTCTAGGTTAAGCCCTACTTTTACCCCTCGGTAGAATAACTGGTTAACTCATTGGGTCCATTAGATATTCAACTGAGCATGCAGTTGGTCCACCCACTTGTGACACACTTTCCTAGTCCGTATGATACAAGGAAACAACCAAAACATTCTAATCTTGCCCTGCACCCCACTGATGATGTACGAAGCATTTAGGTCTTGAGATGACTTTCTAAACCTTACCCAAATCCCTGGTAGCATAGAACTCTGGCTTAGGATGGAACTAATTTGTGTGCATGGATGTGCTTTTTGTGTTACTTAATTACCCCCATCCATAAAGACTATGCATTGACGCTTTTGGTCATAGGTGGGCCAGGATAGGAACAGTCAAGTATAGTATGATGGGTTAAGGACAAAAAATAACTTTGTAGTGAATTGGGCTGCAAGGCCCGCATTCCTCATTTTTATGTTAAGTTGACTATCTTGCCTTCTACGTTATAAAATTCGTATTTTTACTAACTATATAAGTAAAATTATTATTGATGTGCTTATTTGATCGATAATTTTATTAAAAAGAATGTTTTCGTCACCATTAATATTCTTATTATTATTAGTTTTGAAAATCTTTTGATGACTTTTAGTATACGTTGATATAGATTATTAACGAGTACTAAATCGATTAGGAACCCGAATGCGATTAGGTTATCAACCTTAGATGTAGTTCGATATTTATGAAGTCGAACCTTTACATATTTGGGATTGAATAATCGATGAAAGATCGTATTATGGAATTAGGTTCAGAGTACGGGCTACAAATCAGACTAGTAGTGTAACTTGTACAAGCTTGAGACAAAAAAAATATAAAAACAAAACAAGAAGGGGGCCGAAGCCGCTTTCTTCATCCAACAATCGCGACAGGAGGGGGGTTCTCTACCCCATCCCCACGAACCACAACCAAAGAGAGAGGAGGAAAGCAGCAGAGCGACACTTCAGTGCGCACACCAGCCCGGCGTCTCCTCCACCAGTCCATTCGTCGCCTACGAAGGCAGATAAAGAAGAAGAGAGATTGAGAGAATGAAAGAGAAAGAAATGGGGGCCGAGCAATGGCGACGGCAGTGGCAGCACCACGCCGGCGACTGCCGGTCTGACGAGCAGTTGTGACCTCAACTCACGGCTAGTGACAGAGAGAGGGGCCGAGTGAGCGCCATAGTTCATGGGTTACGGTTTGAAACCCATGGCGCACCACCACCAACGCTGCCACCGACGGGCGTGGCTCTAGTGAGAAGCAGACCGAGTTAGAGGGCTAAAAAGGGGTCCGGGCAGGTTGGTTCGAGGATGACGTTTGGGCAGTGTGTTAGGAGTCAAATTCCCCATCCTAAACATGCACAATAACACCCAAAGCCTTTTAAAACGGGTCCTTAGCTTGGATTCGAGGTGGGTGTTTATCACCTCCTAAGGTATTAGTAATTTCAAAAATGTTTTAAACCTTAAGAGGAGATGCATGTTAGTTTAAGGTTGATTAGGATGACTGAAATTGTGAAGTGATTATGCATGTTTAGTTCGATTGAATTCAAGCTTAGACCATGCATGTATGGGCTGGCAGAATGTTCCGTTCGATTGAATATATGTGCATATATAGCTTAACATGTTCGATTGAATTTAAGCCTAGATTATACATGTTAAATTAGTCAATTCTTATTTGAATCAATGCTTACTAAGTTAGCTAAATCATGTTTAAAAGTAGCATTTGAAACAACCTAAACATGCTTCGAATCAATGCATGTTGAGTTAGTTGAATCATGCTCAAAAATGTCCTTGAATCGACCTAAGAATGTTTAAGGTTGATGCATGTTAAGATGGTTGGTTATGTCTCAAAAATGACATGAGTATGACATGTTTGTTTCCTAAATGTGAGTTATGAATGCATGTTAGTTACACGCCTTATTAGTTCGTTTCAGTCTGTTGAGTACCCTACTTGAGTTAATGAGATATATATGATATATATATATATATATATATATATATATAGATATATATATATATATATATATATATATATGTTGTAACATGTCGCTGATAGATGCTGACGGCTCGGTAAGTTATATGTTGTTATTGCGCCCTTCTTTGTGGCTTTTATAATGGCATGCTATGCTTATGAAACTAAAACCGAGTTAGTAGTTGGATGGCTTGAGGTTAAACTAATGAGAGTTTTGAAGTTCTTTATGGTCAGTGTTGTGTGAGGAGGGACCCTGGGTTGTGATTTACCGTAATCATGTGGAGTGCGAGGCCAAGTGTGGCTTATTCTACTAAGTAGGAGTATGAAGTGTTTGAATGTGCTCCGTGTGAACCATTCCCCTCTTGAGGTTATTCAGTGAAACTGTGTGATTAATCTTCCAACTTAGACATCTTCAAAAAGGGTCGTTAGCAGGTTGTTTTCATAATTACGGATGTTTTGAGCATTTACCAGCTACCAATTAGTTTATCAAGATGTGTGAAGCGTAAAAAGGTCCTAAATCATCGAACTACTCAGTAAGTGACTCAACTGAATAGTCGATAGGTTTGGGAAGCTGAAAAAGTGAACTATTGATAAGTTTGAAAACGTTTTAAGGCTTTGGTTGTTTATGTCTCCTCCTTGAGTTTAAAAAGGATTGAAACGAAGTGAAAAAGGGAAACTGAAGTAGCTTTATTACAAAACTTAGTTTGAGTTATATGCTAGCTAAGTACTTTAAGTTTCGAATGAGTTCTGAATTACAAGTTAGCAAATTCATTATGATTTTAAAAGGTTTTCAAATTAAAAATGAAAGAACCATAACCAATAGTAGGGTTGTGGGCTATTTGCTAGATCTGCATATATATGAATAAGTATGAGTACACATGTATGTAAGTAACTATGTTTATGTTTATGTTTATGTAGAGGAGCGGTTTTAGTAACTTTAAGCTTAAGTCTGAGACCCAGGGATGGTGGCTTATATCCCTCCTCGCATAATATAAGTTACGTTATGATAATCCACGGATGGTGGCTTGGAATCCTGCCTGGCATAACGTAAGCTACGTTAAGATAATTCGGGGATGGTGGTTTGATTTCCTCCTGAAGTCTAAGTATGTAAGTTATGTCTCAGTATAGTATGATGTCTGTCCAGACAGGAGTATGTTGCCGCTCGAGTTTGGCTGGCTCGGGATGGCAATAACAAAGTTGCTCTAAGAGTTTAGACACCTTACTTATGTGATTAAATTGTTATGTATGTTTCTTTTAATAAACGATGATCTTATGGCAAGGGTATTTTCCTAATGAATAAGAAAAGCAGTTGGCCTTTTGTCATTTTAATTATTTCAAGAAAAAGAAAGATTTTAAGGGCTATTAAGAGGCCAGTTGAATAAGAATTGAAAAGCTCATAAGGGGCATTAGAGGATCAATATAAAAGAGATTTCTTTTTAAAACAACATGAGCCTCAATAGGCTAAGTAAAGTGCTTTCGTGGAAATGAAAGATTTGATTGAGGTTTGAAATGTGTATATCCTATGCATACCCATGAATGAGATTTCAAGTATCGTTTCAATGAGATTTTAAGTAAAGCGTGGCTTTTATCCTTGTAATGCATTGAGCATTTGAGCTTTCAAATGTACATATCATGTGAAAGAAAGCTCCGTGCATAATTCGTGTTGCTTGTTTATTTGCCTAAATGCATATTAGTAGGGAAGTTTGGTCATTGGGGGCCTAGAAACGAGTTTGAGTGGTTAGTATGAAGTTTATGGGTGATAATCTTTCCTTAAGGTCTATAATTTCCTAATATGATAGTAATACATGAATGTATGATATGTGGCTATTATTGGTATTATTGCCTACAACTGTTTTTGGTTTAAGGAGTCGGGGAATACTCACTGACCGTGCTATTGCTCATCCCATTACTCTTTCTCCTTTTTTCAGGTTTTCTTTCTTACAGGTAGAGGTCGCTTCATTTATGCCGAGTTGGAGTGTACCCTTGCTTCATAGGGTGTTATGTGTGCACATATAGAAGTGGATCTACGTTTTTAATAATGTAATGTAATGTATCCCTTCTTTGCAATAAATAAGTACTCTAGTTCATGTACTGCATTTTGTTTAGGAGTCGCTCTGTATGTCCAAGTGAGCCAACCACCTTACTAGCCATATGCCTTTTAACTAAAGTTAGTTACATTTTTGGATGTAAACCCCAGTACTCCGGATGTGTGATCCGTTGAGTTGTATTTTATATTTCCTCCTTTATTATGGAACTTTATGGTGTTAGTGTACTCCGGGTGAGTGACCCGTACAGCTGGGAACTCTGGCGTGTAGCCGTTGAGCTTATTTTAGAGCTCTATATGTTTTTATTCAATGCAAGGGTTTACTGTAAGGCTTTGAGCCTGGGAAATGGTTAGTTTTTAGGCGAAACTCTGTCTGCTTTGCCCTAAAAGTTAAGCAGGATTTAAGAAAACGTAATACTCCTAGCCCTAGGGGTTAGACGTGTTACAAGATGGTGTCAGAGCAAGGTCCTGCGACCACAGGCCACGACCTGAATCTTGGATTTCATATAATTATCTAGGAACATGTTCATGATGATGTGATTTATGCTGCTTTTGTGTGCAAATGTGGGCTTTGTGTGAACATTAGTACATTTTGCTAGTTATATGTGGCTTGGGTGAGCGCATTTATCGAATGAATGAACTATTTGCTAGGATGTTGGCCAAGCAACTTGTGCTCTCGTAAACAAGCTAAGTGATAGCTCAATTGAGAGTCGTTTTGCTTAGACACCTTGGTGATTGAATCAAAAGTTTTAAGCGCGTGTAGTTTGAACTCAAACAACTGAGAATATTTTAACTCCAAGCTCATTCTTGCCCCTTACGTATGACTTGCTCCTCAGGCCCAGTAATAGAGTGAGTAGATGCACTCAATGGTTGGGAGGGAACGCGCTAGAAGCAGTGAAACCATCCTCCTCTTAAAACATAGAGGCTTTGAAAGTTGAAACCCTTCTTAAATAGTGAGTTAAGGTTTTTCTTTCGTATTAAAGACCTTTCCAATTATTTGGTTAGGCCCCACTATTGCACCTGAAGACTTGCATTTGTTCTACATTGATGTTTCGAATACCTACATATCAATATGCATTCGTTGCTTTATGTGTTCATGATAAGTTGTTAGTAAGTAATTAGAGATTATTTTTTTCACTAAAAGTCCTTTTAAATGATGCCCCTTTTACGTAAGGAGTCTTCCTTATTTCCCATCACGTAACCACTATTAATCATGAGTCGGCTAAGCATTATGGTCATCAGGGCAGAGAACGCTATTCTTTTTATAAGAATGATAGTGTCCTAGCCATATCAACCTCAACACATCTAGAACGGAGATAAAAGGAAGAACCTAGCAGACATTGGAATTGGTATGCCATATGTGTCACGCCATCACCTCTTGAGGAGACGATGCATACCTTTCCAACACTTTGTAAGCTTTAACATCAAATGTGGAAAGCAAGAATTTCCGAGGAGATTGAACCGCCCTTTCATATCATGAGTTCCTAAGACTCTTGCACCCAGCTTATGACAAACAAGCATTACAAAACCTCAACGTATATCTATAAGACCAATAATGCCATCATTTTTTCTCCCTGTTAGTTGATTGATGACTAACTCAAAACAGTTTGGGCCAAACCTTGAGGCATAACCTCAACCTTAGGTTTTAAGTAAGGGTAGCATTCATATATACTTGCCTAGATGTATTTTTGTGCGATGCTACTAGGAGCCAGAATGCTTTAAAGCATAGTCTTAGCATTGTATACAGTTTAAAGCCCATAGAAGGTTATATGGTTATTTAAGTTCATCACTCTTGACCAGTCATGTGTTTTATGGATAAGTTGTTGCACTTCTTGGTGTTTGCTCGACTTGAGTCTGGTTTGGCATGTGACTTCATCATTCCGATGATTTAAGTTTCGTGATTCACGGCATGGCGTGACCTCTGACGAGTTATTTACATTCCGTGAATTCCACGAATCCATGTTATCGCTGAATAACTACGTATGCACATATTTGAAGCATCATGAGACAACCCTAGAAAACTACATTCACATATTCTTACCCTTAAATGTTTGATCAGAGTGGCGCAGTGGAAGTGTGGTGGGCCCATAACCCATAAGTCCCAAGCATTGTCACTAGCATATGCCTCCCTTTTGTAAATTGCTTACCATATGCGCGGTAGACGGTTTCATGTTGCCTATGAATCTTGGGCTTTAGAATGCTGAATTGCTGATTCTATGCAATGCCATTGCGCTTAAATGAGATACGTGATGCTATGAGATGTCCTTGTTACTCTAATGTGTTATAGGAGCCCCCATGTTAACTATTTCGATCCTAAAAGTGACTGAATTTATGTTAGAACGAGACTACTTGTATATAACCTTGAGGTATCACTGCCCAGTTATCCTATCTTTAGATTTCAATTCATAACGATGCATGTACATAGAGTTATTGTTTACTATGTAGACTAAGTCTGGATAATTGAAGGTCTATATTCCTTTTCAAAACAAGCTTAATATAGTTTTCCACACCAACTCAATTGCCCCTCTTCTAGGTGTTTGCCCTAAGCGCCTAGATAGAGCGAGTAGACACTTGAAGAGGATTAGTGAGGAGGAGACCAGATAACATATGCCTTTTCTTTTGATTAAAAAGATATAGTGGATTGCTAAACGAAACCTTTTTGGAATCCCACCATGTAGATCATAGGATATGCGTGTCCGTCTTGTGTTAGCTGGAACTGTGAGCAGCTTTAGAATTTCGAGGATGAAATTCTTTTAAGGGAGGAAGAATGTAAGGTCCGCGTTCCTTATTTTTACATTAAGCTAACTGTCTTGCCTTCTACATTATAGAATTTGTATTTTATTAACTATATAAGTTAAATTATTACTTATGTGCTTATGTGACTGATAATTTTATTAAAAAGAATGTTTTCATCGCCATTGATATTATTATTATTAGTTTTGAAAATCTTTCGATGATTTTTAGTATGCGTTAATATAGATTATTAACGAGTACTAAATCGATGAGGAACTCGAATACGATTAGGCTGTCAACCTTAGATATAGTTCGATGTTTATTAAGTCGAGCCTTCACATATTTGGGATCGAATAATCGATGAAAGACGGTATTATCGAATTGGATCCAGAGTATGGGCTACGAATTAGACTAGCGGTGTAAGTTGAACAAGCTTGAGACAAAAAAAATATAAAAACAAGACAAAAAGGGGGTCGAAGCCCCCTTCTTCAACCAAAAATTGCGACAGGAGGGGGGTTCTCTACCCCAGCCCCACGAACCGCAACCAAAGAGAGAGGATGAGAGAAGCGGAGGAGGGGCGGCGATGGCGCCGGCAGCGACGATGCCACCACGGTGCGCACGCTAGCCCAGCGTCTCCTCCACCAGCCCGTTTGACACTGGCGAAGGTAGAGAGAGAAGAGGAGAGATCGAGAGAATAAAAGAGAGAGAGAAAACAGGGGGCTGGGCAACGATGACAGCATTGGCAGCACTATGCTGGCGACCACCGGTCTGATTGGTAGCCGTGACCCCAACTCATGGCTGATGGCAGAGAGAGGGCTTGAGCGAGGGCCACGGTTTAGCGGGTTAGGGTTTGAAACCCTTGGCACACCACCACCAAGATCGCCACCGACGGCAATTGGGCGTGGCTCCGGTGAGAAGCAGACCATGTCAGAGGGCTAAAAACGGGTCCTGGCAAGTTGGTTCGAGGATGACATTTGGGAGCGAGTTAGAAGTCAAATTTCGGGTCCTAAACATCCGTAACAGCACCCAAAGGCCCTTGGAACAGGTCCTTAGCTTGGATTCAAGGTAGGTGTTTCTCGCCTTCTAAAGTATTAGTAATTTTGAAAATGTTTTTAACCCTTAAGATGACATGCATGTTAGTTTAAGGTTGATTAGGCTGACTGAAATTGCGAAGTGATTATGCATGTTTAGTTCGATTGAATTCAAGCTTAGGCCATACATGTATAGGCTGGCTGAATGTTCCATTCGATTGAATATACGTGCATGTATAGCTTAACATGTTTGATTTAATTCAAGCCCAGATTATGTATGTTAAATTAGTCAATTCACATTTGAATCGATGCTTGCAAAGTTACCTAAATCATGTTTAAAAGTAGCCTTTGAAACAACCTAAACATGTTTCGAATCGATGTATGTTGAGTTTGTTGAATCATGCTTGAAAATGTCCTTGAATCGAACTAAGAATGTTTTAGGTCGATGCATGTTAAGATGGTTAGTTATGTTTCAAAAATGACATGTATATGACATGTTTGTTTCTTAAATGTGAGTCATGAATGCAAGTTAGTTTCATGTCTTATTAGTTCGTTTCAGTCTGTTGAGTACCCTACTTAAGTTAATGAGATACATATGATATATATATGCCGTAACATGCCGATGGACCGATGTTGATTGCTCCGTAAGTTATATGTTGCTATTACGCCCTTTTTTATGACTTTTATAATGTCATGCTATGCTTACGAAACTGAAATCGAGTTAGTAGTTGGATGGCTTGAGGTTGAACTGATAAGAGTTTTGAGGTTCTTTGTGGTCGATATTGTGTGAGAAGGGAGCCTGGATTGTGATTTATCGTAATCATGTGGATTACGAGGCCATGTGTTGCTTATTCTGTTAAGTTGGATTATAAAGTGTCTGAATGTGCTCCGCGTGAACCCCTCCCCTCTTGAGGTTATTCAGTGAAACTATGTGATTGATCTTCGAACACAGACATCTTTAAAAAGGCTCATGAAAAGGTTGTTTTCATAATTGTGAATGTTTTGAGCATTTACCAGTTGCCAATTAGTTTATCAAGATGTTTAAAGCGTAATGTTCATGCCAAAAATACGTCATTTTTACGATACTTTTATACCCGATTTATACTCATTATAATTGTCATTTTTAGGTTATTATTTAATTTTATTTTGTTTTGTAGGGATTGAATAAATGTGGAAAAAAAGTGAGAAAAGGATGAAAAATGCCGGAAATGAAGATTTAGGACGACTTGACCCAAATACGACCCAAATTCTAGGCCCAACCTCTTCTTTGACCATAAAGAAAAAAGAAAAAAATAAAACCTAAATAATTCTACCCATTTTCACGCCCCTCACGTGCAGCTCACGTGACTCCTACCTTTAACCCCCATTTCACTTTCTCTCTCCTCTTCATGAAACCCAGACCCCAGAGAACCCGCACCCCACCCCCTTCATCATAGGCCCCCTCCTTTATCCCCATCTATTTAACTCACCCCTCTCTCTCCATCTTCGCACCAGAACACCACCAACATCTCCATCCCCTCCTTCTCCACTGCCACCACTGCCAGCACACCTACATCGTCATCCCCATCTCAACCGCACATGCCATCTTCGATTCAAGGGTAGCGATTGAAGGGGCTTGGGTATATATCAAGCAAGCAACGCAATTAGGTATCAATTAAGGAATCTAGGTTTTAGTTTTACGTTTTTGGGCTTAATTCTACGTTGTTCTTGGTTTTAGTTTCAGTGATTAGTTATTTAGGGTTTATGTTCGTTTCATCTATTTCGATTTCAGAGCCGTGTTTTAGCTTTCAATTCATATAAGTAGGCTAGATTTTGTAATTTGGAGTCATCCTTCTTGACTTTTAGCTTGCAATTGTAATGTTTTGGGTTCAAGTTTGAATGAGTTCATTTTGCCTCTCCCTTGCCCTGTTCTGGTACGGTTAATGCTACGATTTAACCATTTTTAATGAATCTTGAAGCTTGTTTACCATGGTTTTTGTGCTAGTGATGAAGAGTGATCGTTGGAGTTGCTTGGTCTCACAGATATTGAGCTTCTGATTCTTCTCCTTCTCTTGTTTGATGTTCTCTGTTTAATCTAGGTGTAGTAAGTTGCTCCCCTACTTGCTCTACTTTAGGACCCTAATTTTCCCCTTATTATCTAATGTGTTCCCTCTAATTTCTGGCATAATTTCGGTATAGATATGTATTGAATGTGCTTGATTTTGAGTCTGTGTACTGAGCTGTACACCGAAATTGCTCGACTAATTTTTTCCCTTTTCCCTCATCTGCTCTTCCCCTTACTTTTGATTAACTAAATGGATTTGTTGCAGTTGTCTGGTGGTTGGGAACCTTCATCTGTCCTTTACCCTGAAAATATAGCAAAGTTATATTTCCCCCTCCCCTGTTTGGTTCTATTTTGCTATTTTTTTTTGCCTCGCTAGTGTGGTTTTGTTTTGGTATTTCTTTTTGGCTATTTTGATATTTTGCTAACAATGGCAATTTCAATGGGTGAATGTTCATTTCTTTAGTCCCATTCTACCTCATTATTATGTTTATCTAATGACGCAGATTTGTATGTTAGGTAAGTTTAGAATAGGGTATGTGAGTACTTAGCTTTGAACCGTTCTTATTTCGCTTGAATACCTTCTTTATTTGGTTGCCATTTTGAAAAAAGTGTGAAAAAAAAGAGAAAAAATAAGTAGTTACTTTAGCCTATTTCATTGTTAAGATAATTTAATTTTGCTTAAGACGGTTTAGTCGATTGTGACTTCAATCTCATTCTCGTCCCTGTGGAGACAACCCTCAAGTACTACATCGAAAGTTGTATGCTTACGGCACTTTAGTTTGCAAATTCAAAATAACCCAACAAGTTTTTGGCGCTGTTGCCGGGGATGACGACATGAGATTAGGTCATATTTTTATTTTCTTAGCTACTTTCATATTAGTTGCATATGTTCTATCTTACTTTGTTTATTTCATTATTAATTATTACTTAGCTTGGTCATTTCTTGAAAATTCCTAAAATCCAAAAAACAAAAAAAAAAAAGAAGAGCCTAAAATCCAAAAAAAATTAGAAAAAATTGAAAACCACAAAAAATATTGAAAATTTTAAAAATCTCAAAAACAAAGTGGCAAGTTTATATTTCCCTGGGTTTGAGCACTTTTCTTTTTCTTAGTTTCATTCTTATTAATTGCTTATGCTTTGACTTACTTTGTTCATTCATTATTAGTTGTGATTTATTTAGTTCATTTCTTGACAAAATCCAAAAACCCATAAAAATTTAGAAAAACTTAAAAACACCTAAAAATTTAAAAATTTAAAAAAAACTTTAAAAACAAGATGCCAGTTTTTCATTTCCCGCAAAATGAGCATCAACTTTTTTGGAGTTATCTTTCAAGGCTTAATAATTATCGTGCTCAACTGAATCATAATTTTGAAAAATAAAAAATTTGTGAGGTCATTACTGTGGGTTTAGATGTTGAGTGGGGGTGTTATGTTGAATCAATTTGTCCTGGAGGTTTAGTAGAATTATTATCTAAAACTCAAGATGAAGTTTGGTATTTCTTTGAAAAATTAGCTTGGGAAACCTATGCGTTTGAACAAGCTAACGAGACTTTTAGATACCCAACTTATGGAGAGTATGATTTTCAGGCTAATTCTTACTGTTCAGACTACTTTATGAATTCAAATTACACTCGTTACTATTATATGTCTCATGTTTTGTGCGATTATTATGAATCTTGTAATCATAATGCTCATATTTGTCCTTTTGGTGCTTATGTTGATACCACATGTGTAAGTTTTGAAAAGAAGATTAATAAAATGATAGCTCAAATGATAGAGACCATGAAAGCGAGAATTGCTGCTTGTTCTCAATGTTTTAATCATAGGCAGAGTTATAGTGAGCTTGATTCTAGTTTAGGATCTCTTGAACTGCCGTTAGTCTTGATGATGATTTTGAATCCTCTTATTCTGCTAGGCCTGATTTGAATGAAGACATGTATTTGCCTATTCTAGATCAAGAGAGTGACTTCCCTATGTCTCTATCACTTGAGATTGCACTCGACACTTGCTCACCTAAGGGCATCACTGATGATGTCCTAGTTTCTGCCGACCCACCCACCACTCTGAACGACCTTTGTGGGTTTGAGGTGGGTGAACAATTTGATACTGTTACTGAGTTAGATATAAGCATCATACCTAAGGTCGAGCCTCGTGATTTAGATGAGTCACAAGAAGCTATTTCCCAAGCGTTATGCGATGAGATAACTGAATCCACTATATTGGACTTTTATGTATGTTCATTTCCTTTCTGATTGAGCTCAACTATTTGATAAGTTGAAGCAGGCCTTTACTTGTGCTCTATTGGCTTGGTAGATGTAATCTTTCTGGCTCCAACTCACTGCATTTCATTGTTTCTGTATGATTGAGAGTTGGGCTTCTTTGTTTGATAAGTTGCTACGTGCTTTAACAACTTTTGATTTGAGTTGCACTTTTCAGCTTAATGTGGAGTGGTTGATGCTCCATAGACCTCTAGCTAAGTGGATTTCTAGAGGTATAGCTTAGGTGTACTTTTACACCTGACCTGGTATGATCGTTCTAACTTTTTTCTCTTATTCTTTTCGTACTTAGTTGTGGATATTTAGGACTGTGAATTGTGATGGGTGATCGATCTTGAGGAGCAATTTGGGATTTGTTGAACCGTGTGGGCTATGATCACCCTTGGTTGTGTTATTGTTTTGTGAATACTTAATAGTTGTGAACATCTAGGATTGTCCTTATGTATGTTCTAGTTTCACTATTTGGTTTCCTTGAATTTGTGTTTTGTTTTCTTAGTTTGATGTCTTGTTTCTTTAGTTTGGAGAGTTTTAGTTTTCCTTTGGTTTTGTTTTTGTTTAATAGTTTCTTTTTGTCCCTTTTTGATGTTTTAGTGTTTTTGTTTTTGTTTTGTATTTAGCTTTTCTTTCTTTTGTATTTTATTTTGGTTTAGGTTTCTTTTGGTTTAGGTCGGTGTTTAGTAAGTCTTTGGTTTGGTTTTGTTTTTCTTTTGGGCGATTATGTTTGTTTTAGTCTTGATTGGTTTTGTTTTCTTTTGTTAAGTTTTGGTTTTTATTTTTCTTTATTTAGTTAGTTTCCCTTTTGATTTTTTGTATTTGGGTCCTATTTTGTTTTGGTTTGGTTTAGATTTTAGTCATTTAGTGGTTTGGTTTGTTTTAGAGTTAGTTTTATTTTTCCTTTTCTTTTGAGACTTGATTTTGGTGATTTTGTGTTTGTTTTAGTTTTGTTTTTTATTTTCATCGTGTCCTACTTTGTATATATTTGTGGTTTCGTGTGGTTTTAAGGTCGTATAGCTTATGTGCTTGCTTTTTAGCGCCTTAGTTCCCACAATGAGGACATTGTAAAGTTTTGGTGTAGGGGTGAGGTGCCCATTTTTGAAAAATTTTGAAGATTTTTTGTTTTTGGGGACGTTTGTACTCTTTCAAATTAGCTTGAATCCCCTATACTTTGGTTATTAGCTTTTATGTAAGTAGGATGTGTATGAAACGTCTCCGGCCTTATTATGTCATTCTAAGCCCTAATTCTAACCCCAGTTGTCCATTACAGATGTGTAATCCAATCCTTGCTATTCCTTTATCATTATCTTTAGGTCCTTGAATGATTCTTTCACTTGCTCGTGACACGATTACTATGGAAAAAAATTATGAATGTAAATTATAAATAAAAAAAAAAAGAAAAAGATGAAGTAAAATTTGAAATGACAAGTATCCCTTTGAGGCATGCGCTACTGGGCGTTACCTTTTGAGGCACGTGCTACTGGGTGTTACCCTTTGAGGCAATACTGCTACTGGGAAAGCTTGCTTCCAATGTTAATATGCCAATAATGTAGTCATATCAGTCAAGTGGGATTGAGTCTAATTCTGATAATTCTAAGCCTTGGGATGATGATACACTTGCACATGAGCACTGGGATGAATTCGGAATCTGGATGCACAATGGGGTGAAAATTAGTGCTCTGATGTCATTTATGGGGTAGAGGACTTTGAAATACATTCTATGTATATGCAGGTCAATAACTTGGTTACATGGGTGATTTAGTTGATTAGAACGTGTGCATATCTTTCTCCAATTCCATACATATTAGCTTTGAGAAAAAACCAAAAAGATTTTCTTTTTGAAATAATTTTTGCGAGTATTTCAGCTGAAAACCCTCATGAGACCCCACACGTCCACTTGGGAGACGAAGGGGTTTAAAGGCCTTTGCATACACTAAATGCAACCGTGATTCCTATGACAGTGAGTTAGAATTTTCATTTTCTTATCTTTCATTTCCGTTTGATTAGTTTAGTTTGTTTTACTCGAGGATGAGCAAAATCTTGGTGCGGGGGTATTTGTTCGTGCCAAACATGCATCATTTTTACGATACTTTTATACCCGATTTATTCTCGTTATGATTGCTATTTTTAGGTTTTTATTTGATTTTATTTTGTTTTGTAGGTATTGAATAAATGTGAAAAAAATGCGAGAAAAGGATGAGAAATGCCGGAAATGAAGATTTGGACTGACTTGACTCAAACGCAACCCAAATTGCTAGGCCCAACCTCTTCTTTGACCCCAAAAAAAATAAAAAAATAAAATAAAACCTAAATAATTCTACCAATTTTTACCCCCCTCACGTGCAGCTGATAAGACTCTTACCTTTACCCCCTATTTCACTTTCTCTCTCCTCTACCCCGAAACCTAGACCACAGGGAACCCGACCCCCACCCCCTTTATCTCTCTTCGAACCCAATAGGCCCCCCTCCTTCATCTCCATCTCTCGAACTCATCTCTCTCTCTCTCTCCATCTTCGCACCAGAACACCACCAACATCTCCATCTCCACTTTCTCCGCTACCAGCACTGCTAGCACACCCACATCGTCATCCCCATCTCGACCGTACACGCCATCTCTGATTCAAGGGTAGCGATTGAAGGGGCTCGGGTATATATCAAGCAAGCGGCATAATTAGGTATCAATTAGGGAATCTAGGTTTTAGTTTTACGTTTTTAGGCTTAATTTTAGGTTGTTCTTGGTTTTAATTTCAGTAATTATTGATTTAGGGTTTATGTTCGTTTCATCTATTTCAATTTCAGATTCGTGTGTTAGCTTCGAATTCATACAAGTAGGCTAGATTTTGTAATTTGGAGTTGTCCTTCTTGATTTTCAGCTTTCAATTGTAATATTTTCGGTTCAAGTTTGAATGATTTCGTTTTCTCTCTCCGCTGCCCCTGTTCTGGTATGGTTGAAGCTTTGATTTCACCATTTTTAATGGATCTTGAAGCTTGTTTATTATGGTTCTTGTGCTAGGGATGAAGAGTGATTGATGGAGTTGCTTGGTCTCACGGATAGTGAGCTTCTGATCCTTCTTCTTCTCTTGTTTGATGTTCTTCGTTTAATCTGGGTGTATTAAGTTGCTCCCCTGCTTACTCTGCTTTGGGACCCTAATTTTCCCCTTGTTATCTGATTTGTTCCCCCTGATTTCTGGCATGATTTCGGTACAGGTGTGTGTTGAATGTGCTTGATTTTGAGTCTGAGTACTGAGCTGTGCACAGAAATTGCTCGACTAATTTCTTCCCTTTTCCCTCATCTGCTCTTCTGCCTGCTTTCGATTGGCTAAATGGATCTGTTGTAATTATCTGGTGGTTGGGAACCTTCATCTGCCCTTTTCAGTAAAAATGTAGCAAAGTTATATTTCCCCCTCCCTTGGTTGGTTCTGTTTTGCTTTTTTTTGGGTCTTGCTAGTGTGGTTCTCTTTTGGTTTTTTTTTTTTTTGGCTATTTTGCTATTTTATTAACAATAGCAATTTCAATGAGTGAATGTTCATTTCTTAGTCCCATTCTACTTCATTATTATGTTTATCTAATGACGCAGATTTGTATGTTATGTAAGTTTAGAATAGGGTATGTGAGTACTTAGCTTTGAACCGTCCTTTTTTCACTTGAACACCTTCTTTATTTGGTTGCCATTTTGAAAAAAGTGTGAAAAAAAAGAGATAAAATAAGTAGTTACTTTAGCCTATTTCATTGTTAGGATAATTTAATTTTACTTAAGATAGTTAAGTCGATTGTGACCTCAATCTCATCCTCGTCCCTGTGGAGACAACCCTCAAGTGCTACAGCGAAAGTTGTATGCTTGCGGTACTTTAGATTACATTCAAAATAATCCAACACGTAAAAAGTCCTAAATCGTCGAAGTACTCTGTAAGTGACTCAACTGAATAGTCGATAGGTTTGGGAAGTTGAAAAGGCAAACTATTGATAAGTTCGAAAACGTTTCAAGGCTTTAGTTGTTGATGTCTCCTCATTGAGTTTAAAAAGAATTAAAATAAAGTGAAAAAGGGCAACTGAAGGAGTTTTATTATGTAACTTAGTTTGAGTCGTATGTTAGCTAAGTACTTTAAGTTTCAAAAAACTTTTGAATTGCGAGTTAGCAAATTCATTACGATTTTAAAAGGTTTTCAACTTGAAAATGAAAGAACCATAACCAATAGTATGGTTATGGGCTATTTGCTAGATAAGCGTATACATGAATAAGTATGAGTATGCATGCATGCAAGTAATTATGTTTATGTTTATTTGTACGTGGAGAAGCTGCTCTAGAAACTTCAAGCTTAAGTCTTAGACCCAGGGAAGGTGGTTTAGTATCCCGCCTACCATAATATAAGTTACGTTACGATAATCCAGGGACGGTGGCTTAGTATCCCACCTAGCATAACACAAGCTACGTTAAGACAATTTAGGGATGTTGGTTTGATTATCGCCTAAAGTCTGAGTATGTAAATCTTGTCTCAGCATTGTATGATGTTTGTCCGGATAGGCGTACGTTGCCGCTCAAGTTTGGCTGGCTCGGGATGGCAGTAACAAAGTATCTCTAAGAATGTAGACTCCTCACGTATGTGATTAAATTGTTATGTATGTTTCTTTTAATAAACGATGATCTTACGCTAAGGGTATTTTCCTAATGAATAAGAAAAGCAGTCGGCATTTCGCCATTTTAAGTATTTCAAGAAAAAGAAAGATTTTAAGGGCCATTAAGAGGCCAGTTCGAATAAGATTTGAAAAGCTCATAAGGGGCATTAGAGGACCAATACGAAAGAGATTTCTTTTTAAAAGAACATGAGCCTCAAGAGGCTAAGTGAAGTGTTTTCGGGGAAATGAAAGATTTGAATGAGGTTTGAAAAGTGTATATCCTATGCATAGCTATGAATGAGATTTCAAGTATCATTTGAATGTGATTTTAAGTAAAGTGTGGCTTTTATCCTTGTAACGCATCGAGCATTTGAGCTTTTAAATGTACATATCATGTGAAAGAAGGTTCCATGCATAATCCTTGTTGCTTGTTTATGTGCCTAAATGCGTGTTGGTAGGAGAGTTTGGTCATTAAGGGCCCAGAAATGAGTTTGAGTGGCTAGCATGAAGTTTATGGATGATAATCCTTCCCTGGCGTTTATAATTGCCTAATATGACAGTAATACATAAATGCATGATATGTGGCTATTATTGGTATTACTGCCTGTAACTATTTTGGTTTTAAGGGGTCGGGAATGCTCACTAAGCGTATGGTTGCTCATCCCATTATTCTTTCCCCTTTTTCCAGGTTTTCTTTGTGACAGGGGGAAGTCGCTTCATTTATGCCGAGTTGGAGTGTATCCTTGCTTCATAAGCTATTATGTGTGCACATATAGAAGAAGATCCATGTTTTTAATGATGTAATGTAATGTATCCCTTGTTTGCAAATGTATATCAATAAGTACTCTAGTTCATGTTGTGCATTTTGTTTAGGAGTCGTTCTGTACGGCCAAGTGAGCCAGCCATCCTATTAGCCAGATGCCTTTTAACTAAAGTTAGCTACATTTTTGGATGTAAACCCCAATACTACAGATGTGTGATCCCTTGAGTTCTATATTTTATTTCCTTCTTTATTACGGGACTTTATGGTTTTCATGTACTCTGGGTTAGTGACCCATAGAGCTATGAACTCCGACGTGTAGCCATTGAGCTTATTTTAGAGTTCTATATGTTTTTATTCAATGCAAGGGTTTATTATAATGCTTTTAGCCTGGGAAATGGTCAGTTTTCAGGTGAAACTCTGTCCATTTCGCCCCAGAAGTTAAGTAAGATTTAAGCAAACGTAATACTTCTAGCCTTGGGGGTCGGGGGTGTTACAAAATGGTATCAGAGCAAGGTCCTGCGACCACAGATCGCAACTTGAGTCTTGCATTTCATATAGTTATCTAGGAACGCATTCATGATGATGTGATTTATGCCTGCTTTTGCGAGCAAATGTGGGCTTTGTGTGAATGCTGGTATGTTTAGCTAGTCATATGCGGCTTGAGTGAGCTCATTAATTGAATGAATGAACTATTTTCTATGATGTGGGCCGAGCGACTTGTACTCTCATCAACAGGCTAAGTGGTAGCTCAATCGAGTGTTGTTTTGCTGAGACACCTTGACGATTGAATCAAAAGTTACAAGCGCACTTTGTTTGAACTCGAACAACTGAGAATATTTTAACTCCAAGCTCATTCTTGCCTCTTAAGTACGATTTGCTCCTCGGGCCCGGTAATAGAGTGGGCAGACGCATTCAATGGTTGGTAGGGAAAGCGCTAGAAGCAGTTAAACCATCCTCCTTTTAAAACATAGACGCTTTAAAAGTTAAGACCCTTCCTAAATAGTGAGTTAAGGTTTTTCTTTTGCATTAAAGACCTTTCTAATTATCTAGTTAGGCCCCACTGTTGCATCTAGAGACTTACAGTTGTTCTACATTGATGTTTCAAATACCTACTTATCAATATGCATTTGTTGCTTGATGTGTTCATGACAACTTGTTAGTAAGTAATTAAAGATTGTTTTCTTGACTAAAACTGCTTTTAAATGATGCCCCTTTTTACGTATGGAGTCTTCCTTATTTCCCATCACGCAACCACTATTAATCACGAGTCAGCTAAGCATTACACTTATCAGGGCACGGAACGCTATTTTTTTCATAAGAATGATAGTGTCCTGGCTATATCAACCCCAACATATCTAGAACAGAGATAAAAGGTAGAACCTGGTAGACTTTGGAATTGTTATGCCACCTGTGTCACCTCGTCAGGAGACGATCCATACCTTTCCAACACTTTGTAGGCCTTAACATCAAATGTGGAAACCAAGAATTTTCGAAGGAGATTGAACCGCCCTTTCGTACCACGCGTTCCTAAGACTCCTGTACCAACCCTATAAGAAACAAGCATTACAAAACCTCAATGTATATCTGTAAGACCAATAATGTCGTTGTTTTTACTCCCTGTTAGTTGATTGATGAGTAACACCAAACAGTTTGGGGCAAATCTCGAGGCATAAGCTTGACCTTAGGGTTTAAATAATGGTTGCATTCATGTATACTTGCCTCGATGACTTTTCGTGGGATGCTACTAGGAGCCCGAATGCTTCAAAGCATAGTCCCAGCATTGTATACAGCCTAAAGCCTAGAGAAGGTTATATAGTTATTTAAGTTCGTTACTCTTGACCTGTCATGTGTTTTATGGATAAGTTATTTCACTTCTTGGTATTTTCTCGACTTGAGTCTGGTTTGGTATGTGACTTGATTATCCAAATGATTTAAGTCTTGTGATTCACGGCATGGCATGACCTCTGACTAGTTATTTGCATTTTGCGAATTCCATGATTCCATGTTATCGCTGAATAACTGCGTATGCATATATTTGAAGCATGATGAGACGACCCTAGAAACCTACATTCACATATTCTTACCTTTAAATGTTTGATTAGAGTGGCGCAGCGAAAGCGTGGTGGGCCCATAACCCACAGGTCCTAAGAATTGTCACTAGCATATGCCTCCCTTTTGTAAATTGCTTACTATATGCATAGTAGACGGTTTCATGTTGCTTATGAATCTTGGGCTTGAGAAAGCTGAATTGTTGATTCTATGCAATGCCATTTTGCTTAAATGAGACTAGGTGATGCTATGCGATGTCCTTTTTACTCTAATGTGTTATAGGAGCCCCCAGGTTAACTATTTCGATCCTAAAGGTGACTGAATTTATGTTTTAGAAGGAGACTACTTGTATATGACCTTGAGGTATCACTGCCTAATTGTCTTACCTTTAGATTTCAATTCATAACGATGCATATACATAGAGTTGTTGTTTACTATGCAGACTGAGTCTGGATAATTAAATGTCTATATTCCTTTTCAAAACAAGCTTAATATGGCTTTCCACGCCAACTCATTTGCCCCTCTTCTACGTGTTTGCCCTCACCGCCTACATAGAATGAATAGACACTTGAAGAGGATTGGCGAGGAGGAGACTGGATACCATATACCTTTTCTTTCGATTAATAAGATATAGTGGATTGCTAAATGAAACATATTTTGAATCCCAGCATGTAGATCATAGGATATGCATGTGTGGCTTGTGTTTGCTGGAACTGCGAGCTTTAGAATTTCGAAGACGAAATTCTTTTAAGGGGGGAAGAATGTAAGACCTGCGTTCCTTATTTTTACATTAGGCTGACGATTTTGCCTTCTACGTTATAAAATTAGTATTTTTATTAACCATATAAGTTAAATTATTATTGAAGCGCTTATGTGACCTATAATTTTATTAAAAACAATGTTTTTGTCGACATTAATATCATTACTATGATTAGTTTTAAAAATCTTTTGGTGATTTTTAGTATGCGTTAATATAGAGTATTAACGAGTACTAAATCGACTAGGAACCCGAATGCGATTAGGTTGTCAACCTTAGATATAGTTTGATGTTTATGAAGTCGAACCTTTACACATTGGGGATCGAATGATCGATGAAAGATCGTATTGTCGAATCGGCTCCAGAGTACGGGCTACGAATTAGACTAGCGGTGTAACTTGAATAAGCTTGAGACAAAAAAATTATAAAAACAAAATAAAAAGGGGGCTCCTTCTTCAGCTAAAAATCGCGATAGGAGGGGGTTTCTCTACCCCAGCCCCACGAACCACAACGAAAGAGAGAGGAGGAGGAAGAGTGGTGACGTCTCCTCCACCGGCCCATTTGTCGTCGGCAAAGGTAGAGAGAGAAGAAGAGAGATAGAGAGAATGAAAGTGAGAGAGAAAATGAGGGGGCGGGCAACGGTGATGGCAGCGGCAGTGCCACACCGGCGATCGCCAGTTTGACGCGCAGCCATGACCCCAACTCATGGCTGGTGACAGAGAGAGGGCTCGAGTGTGGGCCATTGTTCAGGGGGTTAGGGTTTGAAACCCTTCGTGCATCACCACCAAGACTGCCACCGACGGCGACTAGGCATGGCGACGGTGAGAAGCAGACCACGTCAGAGGGCTAAAAACAGGTCCAGCCAGGTTGGTTCGAGGATGACGTTTGGGCAGCAAGTTAAGAGTCAAATTTCGAGTCCTAAACATCCACAACAGCACCCAAAGGCCCTTGGAACAGGTTCTTAACTTGGATTCGAGGTGGGTGCTTTTTGCCTCCTAAAGTATTAGCAATTTTGAAAATGTTTTTAACCCTTAAGATGAGATGTATGTTAGTTTAAGCTTTATTAGGCTGACTGAAATTGTGAAGTGATTATGCATGTTTAGTTCGATTGAATTCAAGCTTAGACTATGCATGTATAGGCTGGCTAAATGTTCCATTCGATTGAATATATGTGCACATATAGCTTAACATGTTCGATTGAATTCAAGCCTAGATTATGCATGTTAAATTAGTCAATTCACATTTGAATTGATGCTTGCTAAGTTAGGTAAATCATGTTTAAAAGTAGCCTTTGGAACAACCTAAACATGTTTCAAATCAGTACATCTTGAGTTAGCTGAATCATGCTCGAAAATATCCTTGAATCGACCAAAGAATGTTTTAGGTCAATACATGTTAAGATGGTTGGTTATGTTTCAAAAATGGCATGAGTATGACATGTATGTTTCCTAAATGTGACTTGTGGATGTAAGTTAGTTTCATGCCTTATTAGTTCATTTCAGTCCGTTGCATACCCTACTTAAGTTAATGAGATATATATGATATATATGTCGTAACATGCTGCTGGATAGATGTTGATGGCTCGGTAAGTTATATGTCGCTACTATGCCCTTCTTTGTGACTTTTATAATGGCATGCTATGCTTAAGAAACTGAAATTGAGTTAGTAGTTAGATGGCTTGAGGTTGAACTAATGAGAGTTTTGAGGTTCTTTGTGGTTGGTGTTGTGTAAGGAGGGGGCTTGGCTTGTGATTTACCGCAATTGTGTGGACTGCGAGGCTATGTGTGGCTTATTCTGCTATGTAGGATTATGAAGTATTTGAATGTGCTATGTGTGAACCCCTCCTCTCTTGAGGTTATTCAGTGAATCTATGTGATTGATCTTCGAACTTAGACACCTTCAAAAAGGGTCGTTAAAGGGTTGTTTTCATAATTACGAATGTTTTGAGCATTTATCAGTTGCCTATTATTTTATCAAGATGTCTGAAGCATAAAAAGGTCCTAAATCATCGAACTACTCAGTAATGGACGCAACTGAATACTCAATAGGTTTGGGAAGTTGAAAAATCGAACTATTGATAAGTTTGAAAACGTTTTTAAAGCTTTGGTGGTGTATGTCTCCCCCTTGAGTTTAAAAAGAATTGAAACGAAGTGAAAAAGGTCAACTAAAGGAGTTTTATTGCGAAACTTAGTTTGAGTTATATGCTAGCAAAGTACTCTAAGTTTCGAATGAGTTTCGAATTGTGAGTTAGCAAATTCATTACGATTTTAAAAGGTTTTCAAGTTGAAAATGAAAGAACCATAACCAATAGTAGGGTTATGGGCTATTTACTAGATAAGCATATATATGAATAAGTATGAGTATGCATGTATGTAAGTAATTATGTTTATGTTTATATGTACGTGGAGGAGTTGCTCTAGAAACTTTAGGCTTAAGTTTGAGACCCAAGAATGGTGGCTTAGGATCTTGCCTGGTATAATATAAGTTACGTTACGATAATCCATGGATGGTGGCTTAGTATCTCGCTTGGCATAACGTAAGCTACGTTAAGACAATTAAGGGATGGTGGTTTGATTCCCGCCTAATGTCTAAGTATGTGAGGCATGTCTCAGCATAGTGTGATGTCTGTCCGGATAGGCGTATATTGCTGCTCAAGTTTGGCCGGCTCGGGATGGCAGTAACAAAGTAGCTCTAACAGTCTAGACTCCTCACTTATGTTATTAAATTATTATGTATGTTTCTTTTAATAAACACTGATCTTACACGAAGGGTATTTTTTTAATGAATAAGAAAAGCAGTTGGCATTTTGCCATTTTAAGTATTTCAAGAAAAAAAAGATTTTAAGGGCCATTGAAAGGCCAGCTCGAATAAGATTTGAAAAGCTCATAAGGGGCATTAGAGGACCAATACGAAAGAGATTTCTTTTGAAAAGAACATGAGCCTCTAGAGGCTAAGTAAGGTGTTTTCGGGGAAAGGAAAGATTTGAATAAGGTTTAAAATGTGTATATCCTATGCATACCTGTGAATCAGTTTTCAAGTATCATTTGAACGAGATTTTAAGTAAAGTGTGGCTTTTACCCTTCTAATGCGTTAAGCATTTAAGCTTTCAAATGTACATATCATGTGAAAGAAAGTTCTGTGCATAATCCTTATTGCTTATTTATGTGCCCAAATGCATGTTAGTAGGAAAGTTTGGTCATTAAGGGCTTAGAAACGAGTTTGGGTGGCTAGTATGAAGTTTATGGGTGATAATCCTTCCTTGGGGTCTATAATTGACTAATATGATAGTAATATACAAATGCATGATATGTGGCTATTATTGGTATTATTGCCTGCAACTGTTTTGGTTTTAAGGAGTCGGGGAGTACTCGCTAAGCATGTGGTTGCTCATCCCATTACTCTTTCCCTTTTTTCCAGGTTTTCTTTGCGACAAGTAAAAGTTGCTTCCTTCATACCGAGTTGGAGTGTACCCTTGCTTGATAAGGTGTCATGTGTGCACATATAGAAGCAAATCCACATGTTTAATGATGTAATGTAATGTATCCCTTGTTTGTAAAAGTATATAAATAAGTACTCTAGTTCATGCAGTGCATTTTGTTTAGGAGTCGCTTTGTAAGGCCTAGTGAGCCAACCATCATACTATCCAGGTGCGTTTTAACTAAAGTTAGTTACATTTTTCGATGTAAACCCTAGTGCTCCCGATGCGTTGATTTGCATCTTTTATTTCCTTCTTCGTTACGGAACTTTATGGTTTTGGTGTATTTCGGGTGAGTGACCTGTAGAGCTGTGCACTCCGGTGTGTAGCCGTCGAGCTTATTTTAGGGTTTTATATGTTTTTATTCAATGCAAGGGTTTACTGTAAGGATTTTAGCCTAGAAAATTATCCGTTTTCAGGTAAAACTCTATCTGTTTCGGATCAGAAGTTAAGTAGGATTTAATAAAATATAATATTCCTAGCCCTAGGAGTTGGGGTTGTTATAGGATTATATCAAAGCACAGTTTGCTCCTCAGGCCCGGTAATAGATTGAGCAGATGCACTCAATGGTTGGTAGGGAAAGCGCTAGGAGTAGTTAAACCATTCTTCTTTTAAAACATACAGGCTTTAAAAGTAATGACCCTTCGTAAATAGTGAGTTAAGGATTTTCTTTTGCATTAAAGACCTTTCTAACTACCTAGTTAGGCCCCACTGTTGCATCTGAAGACTTGCATTTGTTCCACATTAATGTTTCGAATACCTATATATCAATATGCATTCGTTGCTTGATGTGTTCATGACAAGTTGTTAGTAAGTAATTAAAGATTATTTTCTTGACTAAAAGTCTTTTAAATGATGCCCCTTTTTACGTAAGGGGTCTACCTTATTTCCCATCACGCAACCACTATTAATCACGAGTCGGCTAAGCATTGTGCTCATCAAGGCATAGAATGCTATTCTTTTCATAAGAATGATAGTATCCTGGGTATATCAACCCCAACCCATCTAGAATGGAGATAAAAGGAAGAACCTGCTAGACTTTGGAATTATTACACAACATGTGTAACCTCGTCACCTCTTGAGCAGATGATCCATAACTTTCCAACACTTTGTAATCTTTAACATCAAATGTGGAAACCAAGAATTTTCGAAGGAGATTGAACCGCCCCTTCGTACCATGAGTTCTTAGGACTCCTGCAGCAACCTTATAAGGAACAAGTGTTACAAAACCTCAATGTATATTCGTAAGACCAATAATGCTGTCGTTTTAACTCCCTACTAGTTGATTGATGACTAACTCCAAAGAGTTTCGGGCAAACCTCAAGGCATAACCTCAACCTTAGGTTTTAAATGAGGGTTGCATTCATATATACTTACCTAGATGACTTTTCGTAGGACGCTACTAGGAGCCCGAATGCTTTAAAGCATAGTCCTAGCATTGTATATAGTCTAAAGCCCATAGACGGTTATATAGTTATTTAAGTTCGTTACTCTTGACCAATCATGTGTTTTACGGATAAGTTGCTACACATCTTGGCGTTTGCTCGACTTGAGTCTGGTTTGGTATGTGACTTGATTGTCTAGGTGATTTAAGTTTCATGATTCACGTCATGGCATGACCTCTGACTAGTTACTTGCATTCCGTGAATTCCATGATTCCATGTTATCGCTGAATAACGGCATATGCACATATTTGAAGCATGATGAGACGATCCTAGAAATGTACATTCACATATTCTTACCCTTAAATGTTTGATAAGAGTGGCACAGAGGAAGTGCGGTGGGCCCATAACCCACAGGTCCCAAGAATTGTCACTAGCTTGCTATATGCGTAGTGGACGATTTCATGTTGCTTATGAATCTTCGGCTTGAGAATGCTGAATTACTGATTCTATGCAATGCCATTGTGCTTAAATGAGACCAAGTGATGCTATGCGATGTCCTTGTTACTCTAATGTGTTGCAGAAGCCCCCAGGTTAACTATTTCGGCCCTAAAAGTGACTGAACTTATGTTTTAGAATGAGACTACTTCTATATGACCTTGAGGTATCACTATCCAATTGTCCTACCTTAGATTTCAATTCATAACGATGCATGTACATACAGTTGTTGTTTGCTATGTAGACTAAGTCTGGATAATTAAAGGTCTATATTTCTTTTCAAAACAAGCTTAATATGGTTTTCCACGCCAACTCATTTTCCCCTCTTCTACTTGTTTGCCCTCGGCACCAAAATAGAGCGAGTAGACACTTGAAGAGGATTGGCGAGGAGGAGGCTAGGTACCAGATGCCTTTTCTTTCGATTAATAAGATATAGTGGATTGCTAAATGAAACCTTTTTGGAATCCCACCATGTAGATCATAGGATATGCGTGTGCGACTTGTGCTTGCCGGAACTTCGAGCTTTAGAATTTCGAGGAGAAAATTATTTTAAGGGGGGAAGAATGTAAGGCCCGTGTTCCTTATTTTTACGTTAAGCTGATGGTCTTGCCTTCTACGTTATAAAATTCGTATTTTTATTAACTACATTAGTTAAATTGTTATTGATGTGCTTATGTGACCGATAATTTTTTTAAAAAGAATGTTTCCGTCGCCATTTATATTATTATTATTAGTTTTGAAAATCTTTCGATGATTTTTAGTATGCGTGAATATAGATTATTAACGAGTACTAAATCGATTAGGAACCCGAATGCGATTAGGTTATCAACCTTAAATATAGTTCGATGTTTATTAAGTCGAACCTTTACATATTTGGGATCGAATAATCAATGAAGGATCGTATTATCGAATCGAGTCCAAAGTAGGGGCTATGAATTAGACTAGCGATGTAACTTGAACAACCTTAAGACACAAAAATGAAAACAAAACAAAAATGGTGCCGAAGCCCCCTTCTTCAGCCAAAAATTGCGATAGGAGGGGGGTTTCTCTACCCTAGCCCCACGAACCACAACCAAAGAGAGAGGCGAAGAGAAGCGGAGGAGGTGCGGCGACGGCGCTGGTGGCGCAACCCCGGTTCGCACGCCAGCCCAGTGTCTCCTCCACCAACCCGTTCGTCGCTGGCGAAGGCAGAGAGAGAAGAAGGGAGATCGAGAGTGCGAAAGAGAGAGAGAAAATAGGGGGCCGGGCAATGGCGACGGTATTGGCAGCACCATGCCAGCGACTGCTGGTCTGATTGGCAGATTTGCCACAATATGTTGATATTTTGCTACAAAAAGTCTTTTGTGGCAACGTAGAAAAATACTACAAAGTTGCCACAGATAGTCCGTTACAAAAGGCATTTGTGGCAAATTTAGTTTTGCTACGAATTATGTAGCTTTAGTGGCAAATTTTTAGTTGCCACAAATTGAAATTTGCTACAAAAGCATATAATTTGTAGCAAGCTCCATTTGCCACTAAATCCATGTTTGCTACAAGAAGGTGATATTTGTAGCAAAATATAATTGCCACGAACTATATTTTGGCAGATATTTGAATACATTTTGTGGCAGTTCACTTTTGCTACTAAACTTATCTTAAAAAGTGGTAAACTTCGATTGCATTTGTTTTTTTGTTATTATATATTGTAGTATTGTTTACTGTTTGCAAATAATAATTGTTTGCGGACATTCTCATAAATACATACATGTAATAATAAATTAATTGAAATGAAATGCAATCGTACTTGTACTTGAAATGAAATTGCATTAAATATATAATCATCATATGATGTTTGCTGCAATAGTAGCTAATAAAATTATGATAACCGCATATGCTTAGTTCATAATTCTAAAATGATACTCATTGTAAATATATGAAATTTATTGTACTCTAACTTGTATGAACCTGTGCACTTGAGGAAGAACCTAGTCTTTCCTCTAGAGCACGAAGACAAGCATCATAAGACTCATGAATCCCTTTTAGTTGTTCAGAAACCCGCCTATTAACTTCAGCATCAATCCTATCTTGAATTGTGTCCTCATTGACACCTTGGTTTTGACAACTCGTAAAAGCTAACACCCCTTGACCCATGCCTGTTTGATGATGTGATCCTTTCTTATGCTTGAGGACACGAGTAAAAGTCTCTTGGGGTGTAAGGTTATCAACCCCATACTTCTCAATATCTTTTTGGTGCGCTACTTGGAGGTCTTCATATGCTTTCTCTGCATGCTCATCTGACCAAGTTCCGTCTTTCTTTTATCTTTGAATTTTCCATAATCGCAAGTAGTACAGTTCTTGATCCTCTTCTGCTTCTGGCTGAGAGTCCTCAGGTAAGAGGTCGTCCAATCCATCAATTGGTTTCTGCAATTGAAATCATTTAAAAAGACCTTATGTAAAGTGCAATTACATCCAACAATAAGCAAGTCAAAAATTGGTTTTAAAAAAAGTTTCAGAGAAAACCAAGTCCACAATTCAGTACCAAGTATATATAAGCTTAAGTTACCATCTCATAGAAGGTGCTAGCAATTGATTTTGTGCCAACCTTTGCAAGGATTTTCTGATGTGTTTGATTTTTAGTGTTCGTCTCACTTCGACGCTATAAGATATAGGAAAAACCATAAGGTTTAAAATATTAGAAACTGAATTTATTATCATTTCAGGATTATGGTCAATGGACATATTCAAGTGATGTAATAGAAAAGAATATTGAACTTACCCTGAACTTGTCGCTGTCCCAATAATTTAACTAACCATTTCCATTGATCAGGGTCCACTTCTTTGGGCGGATTACCCCGATGATCAGCCACTGTCGTATAGTTAGTGTATGCTTTTTGCTTCAAATCATACCGCCACTTTCTATACCAAACCTTGCAACGACGCTTTATGGCATTATCGACATGACAACCTTGGGGCAATTTAAACATTTCCTACATGCAATACAAATTATTAATGATGAAACTATTTAAAAAACATAACTCGATAGGACAAAGTTAGTCTTGAGTGAAAACCTTTAACTTCATGAAATACTTCCTTTTTTTTCCGGTTGTGTGTCATCCTACTTTTCCACATCCAAGGGCATCAATTGCTTCACTAAATAGCTTGCCTCGCTAATGAATTGGGCGCTGTTGGTGCCAACAATACGCTTGAGTTCTAGGGGGATTTCGATCTCTACTTTTGCTGGATGCGCATCCCATTTTCTTTTCCAGTATAAGCACTTTGTTTTGCCACGTCTGGGCAAGGAAGCTAAGAAAATAAATGAAACAAACATGGTTAAAAAAAGTGCACCTCTCAAATAATTCAAAAAAGTAAAAAAATGTCAAATGAAACAATATTGAGAAGCTTGCACCAAAAATAATAATGCCCAATGAAATTAACCTTAAAAAGCATTGGAAGTTGCTTGCACCAAAAACAAAAAACAATAAACAAACGCCAAAAAAAAAGAGTTTGCCCGACCTTCTTGATTAGATGACCCAATCTGATTTTCGTCCTCAATGTTGTGGTTCATAGGTGTATCCATCATTCTATCTACATTTATAAGTTCAACCATAAGAGCTCATTTATAACAATTATAAAAGAATCTCCAGACTCGAAAATATCATTACACTCAGCTAATAGATGAGATTATATACTGCGTACTCTTACTAGATAACTCTCTTTCCACATCATGGGAAAGATTTGTATGCTCTTCTCTAGGCATTTCATTTGAATCATGAGCTAGAAGTAACAGTATCAAATATTAGTATATAAAAAGACACTCTGGGAATAATACTACTAGAAAGAATCATACAACCATGTGCAGAGGTCGATCTTGTCCTTATCCTTTGTTGTTCTAATGTACTCCTGCATGAAGTGCTTCCTTGATTAACGCGATAGACATCATCTAATTGAGCCTGAACTCTTTTACCTAGACAAAATGAAGCAATGTAAAAATAATCTATTACATGACCATGTCAACTATATTAACCCTTAATACAACCCATTAGTATTTCTCTTAAATTTTGGGGTGAAACGGGCAGAGTTTCGCCTAAAAACTTATAATTTCCCTGGCTTAAGGCCTTACATTAAATCCCTATATTGATTAAAAACATAAAAGATACCAATAAGCTCAACGGCTACACGCTGGAGACCACAACTCAACGGGCCACACGTCCGAAGCAAACCATTCAATAAATTTCGATAATAGGAAAGAAATGAAAAGTACAACTCAACGGATCACACATCCGGAGTACTGGGCTTTACATCCCAGAAATAAGCAATTCTAGTTAGAACAAATGAATCAATCACAAATCCCAAATGTTTGCAGCAGCACATATTCTTCTACCAACCTTCCAACCAAGAACAAACATAAAAATCAAAACAAAGCAGAAAAAAGGAATCAAAATGCTGATTAAACCCTTGATTTGCTTGAGACCCTTTTGAGTTATGGGAAATTAGTATCATCAGTAGTACTCAAATTTACGAAGAACAAAAATAAAAATAAAAAACAAAGCAGAAAAATAAAATCTAAATTTTCAGTCATAGTTAACTCAGGTAAATAGCAAGTCCAAGAGTCCAAGAGCTAAATAGCCCATGTGACAGAGGCGGTATTCTGTTCCCTTCGTGGCTTTCAGGTAAAATGATATAGAATTAGAGGAATAGATAGAATATACCTGGGTGGAGTGTAGGGATTGATTTAGTCCTCGTCACTTGTCTTACAGGTATATCTAGTTGGGTATGCATTCTTTCATCTGATACGCACAATCAAATACTATGAAAATAGCTTATTTAAATTAAAATATCATGGAATAAGAAAAGGATGATATGTAAAAAATCAGCAAATAAACACTCACCAACTTACAACCACAGCAAATTATGTTTTTTTTTTGGGTTTTTGGCCTCCATCAGAATTGGGGAAGCATTTCACTGAACAAAATTCATATCGAGGAAGGAGAACATACCAGAGGCTAGCGCTTTGTGACCAGTGGATGATTTTCTCAATGTCGCCTATCTTTCCAATGTAGGTCTATGCATAGTGAAGTTGTCATTGTCATATGACACATCCTCCAATTCAGCATCCACTCTTTCATCTTTATTTGGTATATAGTCCTCCTCTTCTTCCATAGTCAGTTCTCTTCGCCTTATATGTTCGTTGGTTTTTCTAAAAGGTAATCCAAGTTCTTGAAGTACCCTATTATTTTTTTCAATATTTCTATCACGTTGCTTTTCATATTCTATCATGCTCTGACGAACAATATGACTTGAATAATTTGGATTCTTTTTTACCCTAGCCATATTTCTCAGACTATCCAGGGTGATATACATTGTGGGCCTGCAATCAAGAAAAAAACATGTTAGCATGCATATACAGAAATAGAGGTTCTAAATATATTTCATAGAAAGTGCGAAAGAGTAACAGCACTTACCAAGGATATGTCAAATTACAAAATATGTGAACTATCTTAATATCAAGCAGCATATAAGCGAAGATGTACTTAAAAAATGAATCAAACATCCAAGTTAGTATTACAAATGTTTTGCCTTTTTGCTAAAAAGGAATCAAATAGCATAAGACGTCTAATTTGTTTCCAAAATAAAATTAAAAAAAAACCAATGATGTAACGTTAACAAATGACAACTTTAATTCTAATCATCAATTTCATCTGCAAACAGCGATATGTCCTCTACTCCACTTGACCCAGATTCACTGCTGTCATCAACAATTTGCATTTTGCCTTTCTTTTTATGACGTTGCAACTGTTGTGCCACAAGATTACCATCCACCATGTCTGGTTCTACATCATTCCTAACCAACAACATTGCACACAGGGACATATGCTTCTTCATGAGCCTCATCGTCACAGGATGAAAATGATTTTGGTCCCTCATCTTCATCATCAGAAGGCATATCATAGAAATTGCGAGGGTTCGTTTTCACCAGCACTTGCCAATTTTGCTGTACATGATCCCTCACATAGTATACTTGTTCAACTTGAGAAGCTAAGACATATGGCTCATTTGTTTTTAGAAAGCGTTTCACGTTCACTGTTGTTATGCCATATGTTTCTCTTTTGATTCCCACATTTTCGGAGAACACATCATACCATTCACAGTCAAAGAAAATAACTTTATGGTTGCTACCATAATCCAATTCTATAATCTCCTTTAGGATACCAAAGTATTCTTTTCCTCCACTGTGCACATCACCTTTCACCACAACACCACAATTTTGTGTGCTAAGATTTTTGGCCCGTGTTTTTGTGTGGAATCTATAACCATTTACAATATATCCATCAAAGCAAGTCACTCTCTTGATAGGACATTGTGCCAAAATTAAGAGCTCATGACTGGCTTTCTCATCACGTTGATTCCATAACTGGGTAACCTAAAGATGCATTAGTACCTAAATTAATTGGATATGTTGGACTTATAATGTCTTACTTACTCTCGCTTCAAACCACTCCGTAAAAGTGAGCAATGTAGTAAGACTTTCATGCTCCCTACAAACAAATACAAAAACCAAAATTATGGTTATGAAGTTTTTTGGTAGGTTCAAAATATTAGAAGTTACAATAAAAATTTCTTACTCAATAAAAGGTTGTGCTTCATCACAAGTTCTTAACACATAAAGGTGAGTACGCTTCCAGTCTTCATGGGAATGAACCTTGATAGTTCCTTGACCTAGTGGATTTCCCATCTTCATGAAAATTGTTAATCCCTTATCTTGTCTGTGTTCATCGTCTTCATTCCTTTCTAGACGATTAAATCTAGTCTCAACTCTATGTAAGTACCTTGAACAAAAGGTTAAACACTCATCTGCTATATAAGCTTCAGTAATTGACCCCTCTGGACGAGCTTTGTTACGCACAAATTCCTTTAATGTGTGCATGATCCTAACCATCAACAATAGCATAAAATAAGTGCAGTGCGTAATACTTTATAATGTCTTATGTTTTTTTTAACAAAAAGACAAGAAAGAAATCTATAGTACCTTTCAAATGGGTACATCCAACGATACTGAATAGGTCCAGCAAGCTTTGCTTTAGTAGCCAAGTGGATCGTTAAGTGCACCACGACGTCAAAAAAAGAGGGAACAAAAACACGCTCTAGCTTGCAAAGCGTAATTGCAATGTTCTTTTCTAGCGTCCCCAAAACATCAACCTTCAATGCCTTTGAGCATAATTGTTTAAAGAATAATGACAACTCAACAAGCAGTTCATACACATCCTTATCTAATTTTCCACGAAAGGCAGGTGCTAGCAAATCTTGTATAAAGACATGATAATCATGGCTCTTGAGTGACCCTGTTATTTTTCCCTCATTGACATTAACACATCGTCCTATATTAGATGAATACCCATCTGGCACCTTTAAATCTGTCAAGCATTTACACACATCTCTTCTTTCACTCAAACTTAATGTAAATGATGCTTTGGAAATCTGATATTTGTCACCAACCTTCTTCGGGTGCAAGCTCTTTTTTATTCCCAATTGCACCAAGTCTAAGTGGCTCTTCAAATTATCCTTGGTCTTTCCTGGTATATTCATGAGGGTTCCTAGTATACTTTCACAAATGTTCTTCTCAATGTGCATAACATCTAAGTTATGGTGAATTAAGTTCTTCCTCCAATAAGGTAATTCGAAGAAGATACTTTTCTTCTCCCAGTTGTAAATCAACTTTGGTTTTGTTCACTTCCTTTTACCCTCAACCTTGCCAAATTGAATATTTTCAAAATTGCCAATCTGCTCAAGAACGTCATCACTAGATAATAATTTAGGAGGAGGATCTATCTGTATTGTGTTATTAAAAGCTTTTTTGTCAAATCTCCACCTATGATCAGCTTCCAAGAATCTACGATGACCCATGTAGCATTGTTTATTCCAATAAGGCAAGTAACATGACCATGTATCTTTACTACAAACCGGGCAAGCAAGACGTCCTTTTACACTCCATCCAGACAAATTACCATATGCAGGAAAATCATTAATTGTCCACAACAAAGTCGCACTCAAATTAAAATATTCAGCTTTAAATGCATCATACGTATTTACCCCATCCCATAAAGTCTTCAGTTCATCAATTAGTGGTTGTAGATACACATCAATATCAGTTCCTGGAGCAGTTTTACTAGGGATGATCATGTTTAAAAATGTGTATGGCTTTTTCATACACATCCAAGGTGGTAAATTATAAGGAACCAAAAAAACAGGCCAAATACTATAAGTTGAATTTATATTTGAATATGGAGTAAACCCATCACTACATAAACCCAACCTCACATTACGCGGATCTTTTGCAAAATCAGCATACGATGCATCAAATGACTTCCGAGCCTGTGCATCTGCAGGATGCCTTAATATCCCATCATCTCGACGTTTATCCTTATGCCACCGCATGTGAGAAGCTGTTTTGGCCGACATAAATAATGTTTAGAGTCTTGGTACAAGAGGAAAATAGCGTAAGATCTTATAAGGAATGTTTTTCCTCTGTCCCTTTTTATCACTTTCATCATCACTATCATCAGCCTCTTCTCTCTTGTCCTTCTACCTTGGATGAGCGCATTTAGGACATTTGTCTGCATGCTCATGCTCCTTCCAATAAAGTATACAATCATTCTTACAAGCCTCAATTTTCACATAACTCAAGCCAAGGTCCCGAGTATACTTTTTTGCTTCATAAGCATTCTTTGGGAATGTATCATCAAAATCAAATGCTTTCTTCAAAAGTTCCAGTATCATTGTGAGAGACTTATCACTCTAACCACATAAACACTTTATATAGAAGAGATGTACCATAAACTCTAACTTTGAGAATTTTTCACATCTTGGAAATAATTCTTTCTCAGCATCTCTAACTAATCTAGCAAACTTCTGAAGTACTTTAGGGGACTCACTAATTTCAGGACCGCCTAACCTTTTAAACTCATCCATTATATGAAATGCTTGGGAATTTGTTATGTCATTTACCATGGCAAATGTTTCATCTACATCCTCCTCACCCACTGGCAACATTGAATCTTAATGCTCATCTTTATCACTTCTATCCTTTTGACTTGCATCAATGGGCTCTTCATGATTAGACTTCTCCCCATGAAACTCCCATGGATTATAGCTCCTTACTATCCCATCGCTGAGCAAATGAAGCATAACTGTTTTTCTATTTTGGTAACTATGGTTGTCACAGTTGACACATGGGCATCTTATTTTCCCAGATTCAGCCACATTAGCAAAAGCAAACTCAAGGAACTGTTTTACCCCATTTATATATTCTGGCTTCTTCCTACAGTTAAACGTCTTCTAGTTCATCCAAGTGTGATCCTTATTCATTTCTGTCAATTATAATATAAACTAATTACTTTTCCAGATAAAGATTTTGTATCATTCATATTTGAACTGAAAGAGAGTGCAAATTTGGCAAAAATACAAACTAAACTCAACCACATGCAACGATTAACAAAAATTGGTATTAGAACACACAGAAACAGCATACTGCTATGCCACTAATCCGGGACTGCAAAATTATCTCACATGTCAAAGAAGCTCAAATTTCATGGAAACATAGCAATGTTCACACAAATTCCCTATCCCTTCGGATCGTAAAATAGATTAACTAGCTGACCCGAAAGCATTTACATGAACATTTCACTCAAATCTTTCTCGATTAAACTGCCTTCCCTATCCCTAAAGAATTCCACTTTTCCCAACTATGTTCTGTGGACTTCAGCTTCTAATAGTCGGTGCTGAAATTCATTAAAAATGGCCAGAACATTTTCAAAACAGAAAATGTTATCCTATGGTTAGGACAGAAGAAAAAAGCTCAAACAAGAAACCAGTAGGAAAATGACAAATTTTAAAAGTCCTGTAGAAGTTTGTCCACAAAATAAGGATAAGAAAATAAAGTTTGAAACCAATCGCCTCACAGCAAACAAAGTCTATAACCAATGGCATTACAGAATACAGAAATTTAGTATTATAAGCTACTAAAAGTTAATGCAGAAACAAGGCAACAGAAAACCCAAGAATCAAATAAGAAACATGCTCAAAGGACCACATTGAAATTCATATGTGGAATGCAAGGGAAGCTAGCTTGCTCTGGGCAAAGAAACCATAGAAAGAAGCACAGGGGCATAGGACTTTGATGGATCCCACAATCAATAAAATGATCATGATATAAGCTCATTGCTTGACAATGAGATAAATCCTCCTGTAAAAGAACAAGTAATACATACATTGCACTATTGCAGTGGCAATTAGTGTGTTTTGCAATAACAAGTTAATGAAAATTCCATGAAGGCTGCATAAATTATGGATATCTGTAGAGCAAATCATCAGAACACAGATTCTGCCTCATTGTTAGTAAAGATTCAGCCTGCCAATCAGCGCGTTAAATCTGCACTGCAGAGATCTGGCCCTTTGTCCTCTTTTTTGTAATTTTATTCTAGATTATACCTTTTACAACATACAGAAACAAGAGGGAGAAAGAAGAAAAAAACAACCAACCACAACCTTAGGAATTTGCTAATGTCATATCTGTTAAGTCAGATCCTGGTGGTGACATTTTGTTTGTCACCTTTATCGAAAACGGGAATGTTTCTAATCAGATTTTTGATTCTGAGAGTACTTGTCAGAGATGCCCTCATTACAGCATAGTAGAACACTAACAGCACATAAGAATTGTAAAAAGAGAAGAACAGTAGCATCAGATCACAACTTTAACAACAACAGAACAATAACAGCACCAGCATAGCAGAGTTGTAACTGTGCAGCAACAGCAGAGCAGTAATAGCACAGCAGTAACTGTGTAACAACAGCACAGCAGTAGCAGCACAGCAGAATGGCAATGGCAATGGAACATAGCTCAGACAGCCACAGCACCAAAACAGAAACACACAGGACATAAACAACAAGATAAAAGCAGTAAAATGACAACAAGTGTTTTTTTTAATTAAAAAAATTTCGAATTTAACTTTAAATTATCAACAGTGATCATAAACAAAGAAAATCCATTATAGTTCATCTATCTTGACTTACATATGCAAGGAGCATTTAGCCAAATCTAATTCTCATGAACCTCTTAAGAAAAAGGAGAAACAAATTTAGTTGAAATAAATTACAAGGTAGATAATCCCCCTTTATTCCTTGTCAACGCAAATACGAGAAAGAATCAAGGATAAACGTTTATGTCAGAAACAAGGTCCTCGAGTTCAATTTTGGCATGATGGGACCCGATGATTTGCTCTTTAAATGAACTCAATATGAGGTTTAAAGTGATTCCTTTAGTGAGCCAAAGTTAGAGCTGCTTGATGTGAAACCTCCAGTTCTTGATGGTATCAATGATTGCTCATTTAAAGAAACAAACATGGGTCTCCCTTGCTTAAAGAGTTAAGAGATTTACAATTCACTTGTATGTGAGTGCCATTATGCTTTGCTGCTCCTACTATTGAAATTAGACGGACACTTATTTGGACTAGCAAGGTCTCTACGTTGGTTAATAGGTTAACAACCACCTCCCTTAGTTTCTTATAGCAATATTATTGCATCATTTATTAGTTCAACAAAGCAGAATAAACAGTTTGGGAAGATCTTAGTAGCATGAGGACCACCAAAAATCCATTTCACAGAACCTTTATTTAGCATCAAACACTTACATATTTCTCTCTTCCACATGACGTTTTATCCATCTAATATACACTTTTAAAAGACCCACAACGACTAGTCAATATCACAACTATGCTTAATACTTCCCCTTGCAATGCCAACAGATCTTTAAATCATAAAACAAACCCGACAAGAGAAAATAGAAATGAAAAGGAAATTCATAAAAACCGAATCCAAAATTCCATCTCCTTAACCAAATATAGTGTGGAAATCAGCAAGGTTCTTTAAATACCCAAAATTATAAAATTGAGTAGATCACTTGCACATACGAATTGGAACAAAGAAACCGTGTAAAAACTATATCCAAAATTCCATCTCCTTAACGAAATATTGTCTGCCAATCAACAAAGTTCTTCAAATATCCAAAATTATAAAACTCAATGGATGTCTTTCGCATACCAGTTGGAATTAATAAAGAAAAAAATTCACCCACTACCAAAAATCAGTATCATCATACTTTCAAAGAAAGGGAGAAAGAACAAATACCTTCAATTGAACAAGCAACAATAACGAAGAAGTAAAGGTTGGTGAGACGTACGAACAATTGAATCACTGCAGGTGCACAAGGAGATGGATAATCAAATTCAAATTTGACTATATTTATGGTTTACACTGAAAATACAATTAGAGAAAGACTTACCTAATTGAAATTGATTGCTTAAAGTTGGCTTGAGATATGGAAGCTTTGATTAGAAGAAGACGTCGGTAGAGTATGAGTAGTGAAGGCAGAGAATGGGAAGGTGTAACCGTATAAGCCTGGAGATTGCAAGCCACGAATGGGTTTTGGCTGACAATATAAGAAAACCTAGAATATTAAAGTCAAACCTCAAATATTTGAGTCAGGGGAGAAGAAAAAGGAAAAAAAAAAAGGAGGGAACTTATTTTTACTTTTCCCTCTAAAAGTCAAGTCCTTTTTCCTGGGAACACAAAAAATCAATTCCTATAAGGTCAGCGAGACCACCACCCTAAGTCTGCAGAAGAGGAATAAAAATAGATTCAAGGCATTCTAACAATAAAAATTAAAGAAAAACGAAGGAGGGAATTCTTTTCACTAGATAAAAATTTACCTCTAAAACTAACCCCTTTGTGGCAATTTTGGCTAATTACCACAACACACTCAACTTTTTGTGGCAATATTAGATATGCTACAATTATTTCACTACTTTTAGATTATTGTAGCAAATTTAAATTTGCTACAATAAAATTGTTACAAAAAATCAATTTTCTTGTAGTCATGGCTGATGGCAGAGAGAGGGCTCGAGTGAGGGCCACGGTTTAGCGGGTTAGGGTTTAAAACCTTTGGCACAACACCACCAAGACCACCACCGACAGCGATTGGGCGTGGCTCCGGCGAGAAGCAGACCGTGTCAAAGGGCTAAAAACGGGTCTGGGCAGGTTGGTTTGAGGATGACCTTTGGGCAGCGAGTTAGGAGTCGAATTTCGGGTCCTAAACATCCGCTACAGCACCCAAAGGCCCTTGGAACAGGTCCTTAGCTTGGATTCGAGGTAGGTGTTTCTCGCCTCCTAAAGTATTAGTAATTTCGAAAATGTTTTTAACCCTTAAGATGAGATACATGTTAGTTTAAGGTTGATTAGGCTGACTGAAATTGTGAAGTGATTATGTATGTTTAGTTTGATTGAATTCAAGCTTAGACCGTGCATGTATAGGCTGGCTGAATGTTCCATTCGATTGAATATACGTGCATGTGTAGCTTAACATGTTAGATTGAATTTACGCCTAGATTATGCATGTTAAATTAGTCAATTCGCATTTGAATCAATGATTGCTAAGTTAGCTAAATCATGTTTAAAAGTAGCCTTTGAAACAACTTAAACATGTTTCGAATCAATGTATGTCGATTTAGTTGACTCATGCTAGAAAGTGTCCTTGAATCGACCTAAGAATGTTTTAGCTCGATGCATGTCAAGATGGTTGGTTATGTTTCAAAAATGACACGAGTACGACATGTTTGTTTCCTAAATCTGAGTTATGAATGCAAGTTAGTTTCATACCTTATTAGTTCATTTCGATCCGTTGAGTACCCTACTTAAGTTAATAAGATATATGTTATATATATATGTCGCGACATGTCGTTGGATAGATGCCGTTGGCTCGGTAAGTTGTATGTCGTTATTATGCCGTTCTTTGTGACTTTTATAATGGCATGCTATGCTTACAAAACTAAAACCGAGTTAGTAGTTGGATGGCTTAAGGTTGAACTCACGAGAATTTTGAGGTTCTTTGTGGTTAGTGTTGTGTGAGGAGGGAGCCTGGGTTGTGATTTACCGTAATTGTGCGGATTGCGAGGCCATGTGTGGCTTATTCTACTAAGTTGGATTATGAAGTGTTTGAATGTGCTCCGTGTGAAACCCTCCCCTCTTGAGGTTATATAGTGAAACTATGTGATTGATCTCCAAACTTAGACATCTTTAAAAAGGGTCGTTAAAGGGTTATTTTCATAATTGTAAATGTTTTTAGCATTCACCACTTACCTATTAGTTTATCAAGATGTTTGAAGCGTAAAAAGGTCCTAAATCGTTGAACTACTCAGTAAGTGACTCAACTGAATAGTTGATAGGTTTGGGAAGTTGAAAAGGTGAGCTATTGATAAGTTCGAAAATGTTTTAAGGTTTAGGCATTTATGTCGCCTCCTTGAGTTTAAAAAGGATTTGAACGAAGTGAAAAAGGTCAACTGAAGGAGTTTTATTACGAAACTTAGTTTGAGTTATATGCTAGGTAAGTACTTTAAGTCTCAAATGAGTTTCGAATTGCGTGTTAGCAAATTCATTACGATTTTAAAAGGCTTTCAAGTTGAAAATAAAAGAACCATAACTAATAGTAGGGTTATGGGCTATTTGCTAGATAAGCATATATATGAATAAGTATGAGTATGCATGTATGTAAGTAATTATGTTTATGTTTATGTGTACATAGAGGAGCTACTCTAGAAACTTTAAACTTAAGTCTCAGACCGAGGGATGGTGGCTTAGCATTCCGCCAGGCATAATATAAGTAACGTTACGATAATCTAGGGATGGCGGCTTAGTATCCCACCCGGCATAACCTAAGCTACGTTAAGACAATTTAGGGATAGTGGTTTGACTCCCGCCTAAAGTCTAAGTATGGAAGTTATGTCTCAGCGCAATGTGATGTCTGCCCGGATAAGCGTATGTTGTTGCTCGAGTTTGGCCTACTCGGGATGGCAGTAACGAAGTAGCTCTAAGAGTTTAGACTCCACACTTATGTGAATAAATTGTTAAGTATGTTGCTTTTAATAAACGATGATCTTATGCCAAGGGTATTTTCCTAATGAATAAGAAAAGCAGTTGGCATTTTGTCATTTAAGTATTTTAAGAAAAAGAAAGATTTTAAGAACCACTAAGATGCCAGTTCGAATAAGATTTGAAAAGCTCAAAAGGGATATTAGAAGGCTAATACGAAAGAGATTTTTTTTTTTTTTAGATGAACATGGGCCTCAAGAGGCTAAGTAAATTGTATTCGTGGAAAAGAAATATTTGAATGAGGTTTGAAATGTGTATATCCTATGGATACCTATGAATGAGATTTCAAGGATCATTTCAATGAAATTTTAAGTAAAGTGTGGCTTTTATCCTTGTAATGCATCAAGCATTTAAGCTTTCAAATGTACATATCATGTCAACAAAAGATCCGTGGATAATCCTTATTGCTTGTTTATGTGCCTAAATGCTTGTTAGTAGGGAAGTTTGGTCATTAAGGGCCTAGAAACAAGTTTGAGTGGCTAGTATGAAGTTTATGGGTGATAATCCTTCCTTAGGGTCTATAATTGCCTAATGTGATAGTAATATATAAATGCATGATATGTGGCTAGTATTGGTATTATTTCCTACAACTGTTTTGGTTTTAAGGAGTAGGGGAATACTCACTGGGCGTGCAGTTGCTCATCCCATTACTCTTTCCCCTTTTTCCTGGTTTTCTTTGTGACACGTAGAAGTCACTTCATTTATGTCGAGTTGGAGTGTACCTTTGCTTGATAAGGTGTCATGTGTGCACATATAGAAGCGGATCCACCTGTTTAATGATGTAATGTAATGTACCCCTTGTTTGTAAATGTATATAAATAAGTACTGTAGTTCATATGGTGCATTTTGTTTAGGAGTCACTCTATATGGCCAAGTGAGAGAGCCATCTTACTAGCCAGATGCCTTTCAACTAAAGTTAGTTACATTTTTGGATGTAAACCATAACCTCCGGATGTGTGATCCGTTGAGCTGTATCTTTTATTTCATTCTTGATTGCGAAACTTTATAGTCCGGGTGAGTAACCCGTAGAGCTATGAACTCCGACGTGTAGCTGTTGAGCTTATTTTAGAGTTCTATATGTTTTTATCCAATGTGAGGGTTTATTGTGAGGCTTTTAGCCTGGGAAATGGTCAGTTTTCAAGCAAAGCTTTGTCCTTTTCACCCCAAAGGTTAAGTAGGATTCAAGAAAACATAATACTCCTAGCCCTAGAGGTTAGCGGTTGATGTAGCCACGTTGGGAAAAGAGGGAATGAAAAGAAAGCTTAAGTGTTTAGGGAAAAAGAGGGGAGATGGCACGAGAGGAATGGAGAGTTCAAGGCCTTGAACAAGGAAATTAAGGCACTGAACTTGGTATCAATAGAACTGAAATGTTTCTTAGATATAGATTTCCCCAAAACAACTATTTCAAGGCCCTTAATCCTAGATTAGGATACAGATTTTACCACCTAATCAAGATTAAGACTCACTTGAATACCACTCTAATTGGCCGAATTAGAGATAAAGAAGAAGAGAATTTAAGGTAACACACGGAGGAGTTTATAACTCAACTTCTGATTTCAATTTCTCAACACTTAGTTACAAAATGAGTGCCAAACTACTTGTAATGGCACGCCTAAAGGCTTTCCTTAGTCATTAGGTGGTCATTAGAAGGTTACTTAATGTTAAGGAAGCTCGCTAAGTACATTTATAAAGCCAAGTAAACGGTTTAGTACAGAACCAAGCTAAAATAAGTACTAATGAGTATACTAGCTTCAAAATAATTAACTTAGGCTAATCCTTGATGATCTTAGGTAGCAAGAGTCACCTTTCCTTCCTTGGAAGGAATGAATGCACGGCTGCCACTTCAAAATAAGGAGAGGAATGCTTGCTTGCCACATCTTGTCATAGTGTCTGAATGAATGCTTACAAAATGCCCTCTTTTCATTATTCCACATGGCTGTTTATTTATGGATGAGTCACTAGGTGACTAAACTCAAGTAGCTAGCCAAGAACATACTCATCTTGGTGGAGGAAAGCCCACCTAAAAGGGAAAAACTCCCTTGCTAAGAAATCGACTGCTAGGTGGTACAAGGAGCTCAGTTTTTACTGCTGTTGGGCCACTGCATTTTTATGACTAATCTATAGTTTTCTTTAATGGGGGGAAACCTCAGGATGTCTAGAAACCGCCCTTTTAAAAATCATGATTTAGACATCATTAAGTACCTTAATCAGCTAGATCTTTCAAACTTTGCAGATTCAGACGCCTGCTAAGCAGCTGTGACAAAATGACTAAATTGGACCCCTTAACGCGCTCTTCTAGCTTTGTGCTTAACATAACAAATAAACTAGACATCTTAAATAAATTAAAACAAAAAGAATTACACAATTTGGATGTGGTTTGAACTATGAAATAATAAAAACAAGACTAGGTATGTGAAAGGAGTAAACCTAGGTACCATCTTCTTCTGGACTTGCAAAATGAAACTTGTTCCTTGGACTTGTACTTGTGTAATTAGACTACCTTGACTTAGGGAATTTAACTGGGATGTCTCTGATTGAATTACATCATCCTTCCATTGTTCGAAATGATTTGACCTCAAACCGTAGTGGTAATCATCTTCTTTGTAAGGACTCAAATCGGCTACGTTGACCGTAGCTGAAACTCCATAGTCCCTAGGGAGATCCACCTTGTAAGTATTGTCGTTGATGCATTCTAGGATCTCAAATGGACCATCTGCTCTTGGCATAAGCTTGTTCTTGCGTCTTGCTGGAAAACGCTCTTTTCTGAGATGGATCCAAACTAAATCTCCTGGCTAGAACGCCTTCAGCTTCTTGTTCCTGTTTGCATGAGCCGAATAGAATAGGTTAGATTGCTCAATTTTATTCCTAATCTGCTCGTGCAATTTCTGAATTTCCTTGACTCTCTCATCTACATCTGATCCAGGGGGTGCGGCGTCAGATCCAAGGGAGTTATGGGGTTAGTCCCATATACTACGTTGAAGGGTGATATGCAAGTTGCTTGACTTGGGGCTCTATTGTAGGCGAATTTTGCATGTGGTACAAAAGATCCCAAGCTTTCTTGGACTGGGGTGAAATCAAAGTCCTCAGGAGTGTTCCTAGCGTTCGATTTATTACCTTCGCTTAACCATTGGTCTAGGATGATAGGTTGTGATGTATTTCAATTTTGTCCCCAGCTTCTTTCATAAAGTGACCCAGAAATAACTTAAAAGCTTAGTATCCCGACAGAAATAATGGGTCATAGAGTACCATGCAATCTAGTCACTTCCTTGAAATACAAATCTGTAATATTGGTAGCATCGTTGGTGTTGTTGCAGGGTATAAAATGGGCCATCTTTGAAAATCGAAGTACTGCCACAAATATGGAATCTTTACCCCTCTGAGTTCTAGGCAAACCCAGAATAAAATCCATGCTCACGTCAACCCTATGTTGGGTAGGTACTAGTGACGACATATATAGCCCTTACGGGAGTAAATGACTTTTGGGCACTTAATATGTTGTACACGGTTTCTGAATCTCTTGGATATCTTTATGCATCCCGGGCCAATAACAATGTTCTTTCAAAATGGTAAGAGTTTTAGTCTCACCATAATGACCTCCTAATGAACCGCCATGGACTTCTCGAATCAGAAGTTCTCAAGTGCTGCATTTAGGCGCACACACACATGTACCCTTAAATAGAAATCCTTCTTGAATCAAATAATCTTCTTTGGGGTGCTTTTGACACACAACATAGAGCTCCCTTAAGTCTTTGTCTCTGGAGTGTAATAATTTTAGACGCTCGAAACCCAGAATAGAAGCATCTAACTGGAATAGTAATAGATATCTTCTGGATAAGGCATCAGTGCCTTTGTTCAGCTTCCCTGATTTATGCCGTATAGTAAAATGAAATGACTGGAGAAACTCGACCCACTTAGCATGCCGGGAGTTTAATTTATGCTGGCCTTGAATATACTTCAAAGCTTCGTGATCAGAATGGAGAATAAACTCGCTGGCCATAAGATAATGACTTCAGTGCTCCAAACATCAAACTATGGCATATAATTTTTTATCATAAGTGGAGTATTTTCGCCTTGAGTCACACAGCTTCTCACTAAAGAAGGCTAATGGTTTGCCCTCTTGAGTAAGAACACCGCCAATACCAATGCCAGATGCGTCGTATTCCACTTCGAACACTTTGTCAAAACATGGAAGAGCTAACACTAGTGCGTGCGTTAGCTTGGCCTTCACTTCTTCAAAGGCTGTTTGTGCCTTAGAGGTCCATCTAAAAGATGTGGCCTTAAGCACCTCAGTCATTGGCGCAGTAATAGTGCTGAAATTTCGAATAAAACGCCAGTAGAACGAAGCAAGTCCGTGAAAGCTACAGACGTTATGTATGCTCTGCAGCAGAGGCCAACTTCGAATAGCCTTAATCTTGGCTTCATCAGCTTCAATTCCTTCAGCAGTCACCATATACCCTAAAAAAGTGGCCTTAGAAGTGAAAAAGGAACACTTTTTGAGATTCCCCTATAATGTTTCACGTTCAAGCACCCTCAGAATCTCAGTCAAATGATTCTGGTGCTCTTTCTCATCTTTGCTGAAGATCAGAATATCATCAAAATAAACAACAATGAACTTGCCAATATAAGGTTTAAATACCTGAGTCATTAACCTTATAAAGATGCTCAGAGCATTTGATAAATCGAACGACACCACCAACCATTTGAATAAACCACCCTTTGTTTTAAAAGCGGTCTTCCACTCGTCACCTTCTCGAATTCGAATCTAATAATAACCGCTTCGCAGTCAGTCTTTGAATATAACCTTGAACCATGCAACTCGTCAAGCATATCTTCAAGTCTTGGTATTGGATACTGGTACTTAATAGTAATTTTGTTAACAGGTCGACTATCGAGACACATACGCAAACTCCTCTCTTTCTTTGGTACTAGGAGTGCAGGAATGGCGTAAGGACTTAAGGATTCTTGAACTATTCCTTTAGCCATCAATTCTTCCGCTTGCTTTTGAATTTCAAAAGTGACTTTTGGGTTCATTCTATAAGCAGATTTGTTTGGAAGAATTGAACCAGGAATAAGGTCGATATAATGCTGGATATCCCTTTTCGGGGGTAATCCAGAGGGTATCTCTTCTGGAAATACATAACTAAACCGTTTAAGTAACGATTTAGCTATTGGATGGTCTGGTAAAGGTGATTCAGATTCTTTTTGAGTGGCTAAAGTCCACTCCCTGAAAGCTCTAAACTCATAACAAGCTGCTTTCAGTAAAGGCTCACTGCAGGCAAATAACATATCCGATCTTTAAGGGCTTTTTTGTATTTTTTGCTTGGAAACTTCAAATGGAGATAACAGCACCAAAGTAATCTTCTTTCCTCCTTTACAGAAGGAATAAGTATTCAGAAATCCAGTATATATAACCTTACGATCATACATCCATGGACACCTTAGAAGAATATGGCACGTATCCATTGTAATCACATTGTACCACAACTCGTCTTGATAATTCTTCTCGATCGATAATGAAATCAAACACTGGGAATTAACTTGAAGACCTTTACTCTGATTGAGCCACTAGATGTTGTATGGGTGGGGAAGTGTCGTGGCTTGGAGGCCTAATTTCTCAATCATGTTCAATGAAATGACGTTAGCATAGCCGCCTTCGTTGACTATCAAAGAACATACTTTATGCTTGGCAGTGCAACGGGAGTGAAAGATGTTTTCCCATTGTTCATCCTTTGCTCCACGTTGATTGCTAAGTACTCTTCAAAGTACTAGCATTTCTCCTTCATCCGCAGCTTCAACCACTGCCTCCTGTTCATCCTCCTGTTCTCCTTCTTCGTTCTCTTTTTGTTCCTCCTCTTGATCTTCTTCTCTTATTGTATCCCATTCAGCAAGAGTAATAATTCTTCAGTTTAGACAATCAGAAGCGATATGCCCAAGTCCCTGACACTTGAAACAGCGTCGATTACTCATAGGAAATTGATAGGGACGTTCTTCGAGAGGTTGAGGTTGGGGTCGTGGTGCATGCCATGGTACAGGCCGTGGTGTAGGCTGGGTATTTTGAGGAGTTTAGGTTCTTTGTGGCGTAAGGGAAGATGGATTTTGTGGGTATGATCTTGGAGGAAAATTTGGACTCCCCTTGTTAAAAGCTGAAGTACAAATTGGAGGTTTCGGAAAATCACGTTTGACTGGTTTATTTTTTCATTGTTGTTCAACTTTATGTACTAACACACATACTTTGTCAAACATGGTACATTGCTGCACCTCAACAACCTTAGAATATTTAGGATTAAGGCCACCCAAGTATCTAACAATTGTTTGCCCTTCAGGCTCCTGAATCTCGCATTTAATTAGGAGGTTTTCGAACTCTCTTATGTATTCCTCAATAGTTAAATTCCCTTAAGTCAGATTATGCAGTAGGGACTAACTGTCTTAAAGATATGTTGCTGGGAGGAATCAGGACTTCAATTTGGATTTCATTTTCTCCCAAGTTCTGATTTTGCCTTTTTTGTTCCTGGTTCTCTTAGGACAAAGGTTAGTTCACCAAAGGGATGCATACCTTCAAAGCCTAAGTGCAACTCGCTTCACTTTCTTGCCATCTGGAATGTCCTTGTAATCAAAAACTCGCTTCACAATGTGTAACCGTAAGACCCGCCTTCTTTGTTTGAGGTTAACTTGGCTATCTTACCTTCTACGTTATAAAATTCGTATTTTTATTAACTATGCGAGTTAAATTACTATCGATGTGCTTATGTGAACGATAATTTTATTAAAAAGAATTACTATTGTTATTATTGATTTTATTGACATTACTTATTTATAAAATTATTGAATCGATGATAACCCGAGTTTTTAAAAAAGTTTTTCATTTTATTCAGTTGATTCCCGAAGTTTAAGTAGGATGCCACTTGTAGGGCGCTTCGACCCGAGCTTAGACAGATCGATAACGAAAATGGGAACGGGATTTAATTAGTGTGGCTTTTGAAACAAAAAAAAGAAAAGGAAAAATTAGTAAAAGGGGGGCAGAATTCGGGTCTCAGACACCCGGACCCCCAACCCACCTCTCTCTCTCTCTCCAACACTCACCACTCTCTTCCTCTCTCTCTCACCGGCAACCACTGGCCGGCGTCTGACATCACCGCCGTCTGTTACGCGTCGCCGGTGAGAGAAGGAGGCCACCGGTTCCCTACCCATGCGTCACCAACCACCGACAATCACCGTTCTCCTTCCTCCACTTCTCGCGGCTGAGCAAACCTACAAACACACACATCGCCGCCCCGATTTAACCACCCACGTGTCGGAATCCGGCCATACCCACCAAAATCGACCCCCATTATAAATTAAGGGGTCGAATTTGACCCAAACCGCGTTGAAATTTCATCAAATTGGAAGCTAGGGTTTTGGGTTTAGTAAGCAGTCGAGCTAGGGTTTGAGTTCAGCGAATTGGGCGTGCGTTGGGGTGTGAAATTACTCTATTGGGGTTGAATTTAAGCTAGTCCAAGTAAGTGTTCTTCCCCTCCTAAATTATTATTACATTTGAAAATGTTTTAGCCTAAACGATGATGCATGCCAGCTTAGGTTTAGTTAATCTCATGGTGATGGGGACCATCCAACCAAACCTCCCAAAACCATTACCAATGATCCATCCCTTGCTAGGGAGTCCAAGGAGGCCAAAGAAGTTCATGCCTTAATCAGAAATCATGTGCACAAAGAAGAAAGTGAACTGCCCAGTTCAAACCGTTTCTGGCCCGGTTTTGTTTCTCTGTTGGAGCAAAATGTAGAAGGGGAAATTTCCGGCACGCACCACCCCCTTGAAGCTTAAGATCTTAGCTTTCCAACAAGACCTTTTGCAAAGCATTTGGAGCTCATTTGGTCAGTCAACCAAGCCAAAACCGAAGACAGTGCGCTGTAGGGCGCAATCCAGCACAGTCCGAAATAAGGGTCTGATTGGTTGACCTACTCAACTCCAACTTTTGTCAAACTTTATGGAATGAAAAGGCATCTAAACATTTATCAAATCATGGCCCTAAAGTTGAGCTAAGGGACCAGCTTGTGCTTCTTTTATCCAGCCAAAGAAGGAGGGAAATTCCTTCTAACTGGTTAAAGGGGGTAACCGGCTGCCACCTTGATTTTGGAGTGTACTCTTGTACTTTGGCAGGTTCAAGGCCCTAAGCTGCTGTCCTTAGGTTATTAGATGCTTGACACCTCAATTTTGAGATTAATTAAGCTAGTGAGGTGTCAAGGTTAGGCTAGATCACTTGTGTAATCAACTTGTACTTGTAATCTAGCCTAGGCTTAGTCATTTAGTCACCTTTCAGCTTGTTTGCAGCCCCTTGGCTGAGTGAAGGGAGGTATTGGGCTATAAATACCCCCTCTCTTCCTTTTGTAAGGGTCTTTTGCCAACTTGAATACAAACTTGAGCTTTGTCTCCCTCAAATTCCTAGTCTATATCTTAAGTGTGGCAACTTAAGTGGTGTCTAGGTCTCTTTATCTCAATTAGGTGGTGTTTCTGTATCCTAATTGATCTAAGGAGATTGCCCAAGTGCCCAACAAGAGTGGCTCCTCTTGGATTATCTCTTGAAGGTACTTGTCCTATCAACTTGCTCTTCTTCTCATCCTCACACGCCTACTTCCCCCCCTTTACCTCCTTGGCAAGTGCAAGGGGAGATATATCAATTGGTATCAGAGCCTTGGCTACCCTCCTGAGCTTGCTTCCACCCACAAACACATCCCTAAACACTTAGCCACAAACACCCTTAAACACATCTCCCTTCCTCCCCTTCGCACGTTCCAGCCGTGCCCAGGACAGCAGTTCAGTACGGGTACCCCGTGCCGTTTGGCACGATCGTGCCTCTTGCCCACTACACCCATTCGATTCCAGCAACCTAGCACGGCCAGACTGTGCCCTATAGCACGACCGTGCCCTTTGCTAACCGAACCAAAACACCACATCTCCCACCCTATTACCACCATGTCTTCAAGCCTCACACCGGAACAAGTGGCCGAGGTCGCCCTTAAGGAGAAGGCCGAGTTGGAGGCTAGGGTCAAATATCTCCAAACTCAACTAGGCCAACTCCTAGAAGAAAAGAGGAGAAGTTTGAGGGACTCTAGAAGCCCCACGGAACAAGGGCCTCGGATTAATTCCGACGAAGAAGGAAGCTATCCTCATGAATCATCTAGTGAGGAAGACGAGAGAGGAAGACCTTTTCGATCTAATGGAGGTGACAATCTTGATTTCAAGGTCGACATACCCGAGTATGAAGGCCATCTAGACCCGGATGTGTTCCTAGATTGGCTTCGAACAGTTGAGAGGGTCTTCGACTACAAGGACATCCTGGATGAAAAAAAGGTAAAGCTTGTAGCCCTTAAGCTTCGTAAATATGCTTCAATTTGGTGGGCTAACTTGGTGGCCAAAAGGGCAAGGAAGGGAAAGGGGAAAATTCGTACTTAGGCACAAATGAGGGATACATTAAAGGCCAAATTCCTACCCACCCACTATCTCCATGACAACTACCTCAAATTCCATAACCTTAAACAAGGAACCAAGAGTGTGGAAGAGTATACTAGGGCGTTCGAACAACTCCTCTTGAAATGTGATTTGAGGGAAGATGAGAGTCAGACTCTTGTGCGGTATTTGAGTGGGTTGGATGATCAAATTGCCCATGTTATTGAGTTACACCCATACTCCTCACTTAATGAGCTTAGTTCCCTTGCATACAAAGTGGAACAACACCGAAAAGCCAAAGGGAAGGGTATTATGTCCAAGCCTCCTCCTCCTCGGTCCTACGCCTTTCAAAGACCCCCAAACATAACTCCTAGACCACAAGCTCCACCACCTCCACGGCCAAATCCCTCACATACCCAAAACACACCTCAAAGAAACCCCCCTAAACCTGAAGATAGAAGGAGGTGTTTTCGGTGTCAAGGACTAGGGCATATTGCTTCCGAGTGTCCAAACAAAAGAGTTGTCACCTTGGCTGAATTTCAAGCTTCCTTTGAGGGGCTTGACGTGGAAAATGAAGAAGAGGTAGAGCAAGGCTCGAATGAGTCTGTAGAAGAAGTTAAAGAAGGTCCGGATGAAGGAGAACTCTTGGTCATTCGAAGGGCCTTGAGTGGCCTAGCTTCCCAAAATGAGCTTGAACAAAGAGAGTCCATCGTCCATACAAGGTGTACCGTAGGAGGCAAGGTGTGTTCCCTTATCATTGATGGGGGAAGTTGTGCAAATGTGGCCTCACAATCCATGGTGGACAAACTCAAGCTCTTGGTGACTCCCCATGCAAAGCCATACACCATCCAGTGGCTCAATCAAAGTAAAGGTTTGCAAATCTCTTCTCGGTGCCTCTTGCCCTTAAGCATTGGGAAGACGTATAAAGATGAGGTTTGGTGTGACATTGTACCAATGGATGCTTGCCATGTCTTGTTGGGTCGCCCTTGGCTCTTTGATAGGAGAGTAATGCATGATGGTCGTATGAATACCTACACCTTCACCAAGGACCACAAAAAGATCACCCTCACTCCCCTCAAATCACCCACACTCTCCAAACCCAAAGAAAAACCACAAATGGATGTCTTTCTCACCACCCTCCTAAAGTCCCAAATGTATGAATTTGAACCCTACAAAGAATGGCTATTGCTAGGCCAAGAGCCGGCCTTAACTCCGGTCTCCAACCATCCCATGCTCACCCCCCTCTTACACACCTTCCAATATGTCTTCCCTCAAGAGATACCCCATGGCTTGCCACCCAAACGATCCATCCAACATAAAATTGACCTTGTCCCCGGTTCCACCCTCCCAAACAAACCGGCCTATAGGATGAATCCCCAAGAAACTCAAGAGGTCCAATGTCAAGTTGATGATCTCCTAGCCAAGGGACTAATCCGTGAGAGCTTAAGCTCATGTACGGTTCCGGCCCTACTTATGTCCAAGAAATATGGGAGTATGAGAATGTGTGTTGATAGTAGAGCTATCAACAAGATCACCATCAAGTACCGATACCCTATCCCAAGGTTGGAGGATTTGCTTGATGAGCTTCATGGAGCCACTATCTTCTCTAAAATCGACCTTAGAAGTGGCTATTATCAAATCCGGATTTTTGAAGGGGATGAATGGAAGACGACCTTCAAGACCAAGGGAGGCCTATATGAATGGTTAGTCATGCCATTCGGCTTGACTAATGCACCAAGCACCTTCATGAGACTTTTGAATGAGGTGATTAGGCTGGTCATAGGCAAGTTTGTTGTCATCTATTTCGATGACATTCTTATGTATAGCCGGGATGAAGAAGAGCATGCAAGCCACCTTCACCAAGTCTTGAGCATTTTGGCTAAAGAGAAGCTCTATGGTAATCTTGAGAAATGTCATTTCTTCACACCCCAAGTCATCTTCTTGGGTTATGTGGTGTCGGCTCAAGGCATCCATGTTGATGAAGACAAGGTCAAGGCCATCCATGAGTGGCCTACTCCCACCTCTATACAACAAGTCCGAAGCTTCCATGGTTTGGCTTCCTTCTATATGAGGTTTATGAAGGATTTTAGCTCAATTGTCGCTCCCATGACCGAGGTTATCAAGGGAAAGACCTTTGAATGGAATGAACAAGCTCACTTGGCATTTGAGGAAATCAAGAGGAGACTTATAAGTGCTCCTATCCTAGCACTACCGAGCTTCTTCAAGGTCTTTGAGGTGGAATGTGATGCCTCCGGAGTGGGTATAGGGGCTGTTTTATCTCAAGAAAAACGGCCCATTACATTCTTTAGTGAGAAGTTGAATGACGCCAAAAGGAAGTACTCCACCTACGATAAAGAGTTCTATGCAATCGTTCGAGCTTTGGAACATTGGAGGCACTATCTAGTGGGGGCCGAGTTCATCTTACATTCGGACCATGAAGCCCTCAAGTTCATCTAAGGGCAACATAAGCTCAATCCCCGCCATGCTAAGTGGGTTGAGTACCTCCAAGCATTCAACTTCACGATACATCACAAGGCCGGTAAGTTGAACAAGGGAGCGGATGCGCTCTCAAGGAGATATTTTCTCCTTTCGGTCCTAGAATCCAAGGTACTTGGGTTTGAAATCGTCAAAGGGATGTATGAAAATGATGAGGACTTCAAGGAGATCTATGTCAAATGTGCCAACCATCCCTACGGCCTCTTCCATGTCCTAGAGGGGTTCCTCTTCAAGGGGTCACGGCTTTGCATACCCAAGTGTGGGTTTAGGGAGTTACTAATCCAAGAGCTTCATGGTGGTGCTCTATTCGATCACTTTGTGGTAGAGAAGACTTGTTCAATGCTCAAGGAGCATTATTATTGGCCAAAGATGGCTAAAGATGTGGAACACTTCATCAAAAGGTGCTCAATTTATCACATGGCTAAAAGCCATGTCCTTCCCCACGGCCTCTACTCTCCCTTACCTGTACCTTTAGCTCCATGGGAAGACATTAGCTTGGACTTCATCACGGGTTTGCCTCGCACTCAAAGAAGCAAGGACTCTATCATGGTGGTGGTGGACCGATTCTCCAAAATGGCCCACTTTGTTCCTTGTCACACCACCCATGATGCCTCCTACATCGCCAATCTCTACTTTAAGGAGATTGTGAGACTTCATGGCATCCCCAAGAGCATGGTTTCGGATAGGGACACTAAGTTCCTTAGTCATTTTTGGCTCACACTTTGGAGAAAGATGGGGACACTTCTCAAGTTTAGTACCACTTGTCACCCCCAAACCGATGGCCAAACTGAGGTGACTAACCGGACTTTGGGAACCTTGCTTAGGGTACTTGTGAAGAAGAACATCAAGGCTTGGGATGAACTCTTACCTCATGCGGAGTTTGCTTTCAATCGGGCACCAAGCAAAGCCACCCACCTCTCGCCCTTCCAAGTGGTCTATGGATACAATCCAAAAACACCCTTGGACCTCACTCCCATTCCCACACCTAGCAAGTTTAGTTGGGAGGCCAAGAAAAGAGCCAAAGAAATCAAAGACCTTCATGCTCAAGTTCGGGAGAGGATTAAGAAGGCTAATGCCCAAGCCATGCATCAAGCCAACAAGCACAAGAGGGAGGTCCATTTCCAACCGGGGGACTTAGTGTGGATCCACTTGAGGAAGGAAAGGTTTCCAAGCAAACGCAAGTCCAAAATCATGCCGAGATCGGATGGTCCCTTTGAGATATTGGAGAAGGTCGGGCCTAATGCCTACAAGGTCGACTTGCCCGGTGAGTATGGGGTCTCTGCCACCTTCAATGTGGCTGACCTCAGTCCATACCTCGAAGAGAATGAAGAAATCCCAAGTTTGAGGCCAAACTCCAACTCACTTGGGGAGGATGATGGGGACCATCCAACCAAACTTCCCAAAACCATTACCAATGATCCATCCCCTGCTAGGGAGTCCAAAGAGGCCAAAGAAGTTCATGCCTTAATCAGAAATTAGGTGCACAAAGAAGAAAGTGAACTGCCCAGTTCATACCGTTTCTGGCCCGGTTTTGTTTCTTTGTTGGAGCAAAATGTAGAAGGGAAAATTTCCTGCACACACCACCCCCTTGAAGCTTAAGATCTTAGCTTTCCAACAAGACCTTTTGCAAAGCATTTGGAGTTCATTTGGTCAGTCAACCAAGCCAAAACCGAAGACAGTGCACTGCATGGCGCAATCCAGCACAGTCCGAAATAAGGGTCTGATTGGTTGACCTACTCAACTCCAACTTTTGTCAAACTTTAGGGCATCAAAAGGCATCTAAATATTTATCAAATCATGGCCCTAAAGTTGAGCTAAGGGACCGGCTTGTGCTTCTTTTATCCAGCCAAAGAAGGAAGGAAATTCCTTCCAACCGGTTAAAGGGGGAAACCGGCTGCCACCTTGATTTTGGAGTGTACTCTTGTACTTATGGCAGATTCAAGGCCCTAAGCTACGGTCCTCAGGTTATTAGATGCTTGACACCTCAATTTTGAGATTAACTAAGCTAGTGAGGTGTCAAGGTTAGGCTAGATCACTTGTTTATTCAACTTGTACTTGTAATCTAGCCTAGGCTTAGTCATTTAGTCACCTTTCAGCTTGTTTGCAGCCCCTTGGCTGAGTGAAGGGAGGTATTGGGCTATAAATACCCCCTTTCTTCCTTTTGCAAGGGTCTTTTGCTAACTTGAATACAAACTTGAGCTTTGTCTCTCCCAAATTCCTAGTCTATATCTTAAGTGTGACAACTTAAGTGGTGTCTAGGTCTCTTTATCTCAATTAGGTGGTGTTTCTGTATCCTAATTGATCTAAGGAGATTGCCCAAGTGCCCAACAAGAGTGGCTCCTCTTGGATTATCTCTTGAAGGTACTTGTCCTATCAACTTGCTCTTCTTCTCAGCCTCACACGCCTACTTCCCCCACCTTTACCTCCTTGGCAAGTGCAAGGGGAGATACATCACATAGAAACTATAAGGAGAAACTATGCGTGTTAAGTTAGATGGAATACATGCCTGAAAATATAGTTCAAAATGAGTTATGCAAGCTTAGAACCGATTCAAGTGAATTCAGTTAATGCATGCCTAAAAGGTTGACTTGAATGGTAACTTCGATATGGTAAATGAATGCCTAGAATCGTATTATGTTTAAATGACTTAAATAGGTTCGAATGGTAACTTCGATATAATAAACGAATGCTTAGAATCGTATTATGTTTAAATGACTTAAATAGGTTCTCATAATAACTTCGATATGATAAATGAATGCACAGAACGTATTATGCTTAAATGACTTAAATAGGTTTGAATAGTAACTTCGATATAATAAACGAATGCCCTGAATTGTATTATGTTTAAGTGGCTTAATTAGGCTTGAAATGTAACTTTGAAATAATGAATAAACGCCTCGAATTATCACTTGTCTATTTAGTTGAATTATGCTTGTGAAATAGCTTAGGAAATAATGTTCGAATGACGAAATGAGCATGTTTTACCCCGTAACTGCAACAGCTGAATATAATTGTGTTTCATGCTTAGTTGGTTTAACTTAGCTTACTAAGCATTCGTTTCAAGTTAAGGTCGTATGAATGTCTATATGTATGTGTATATATGGTTATAACCGTTGGTTGCAGCGCATAACTAATTATTATCTGTTTGTTCGGCAAGTTAAGCATTGGTAAGTTACATAAGTTTATATATCGCTTTTCAGTATATCATGATGATTAGAATACTAAATTGTGAAATTGAAACCGAGACGGTAGTTAGATGGTTTGAGGTAGAACTATGAGTGGTTCGAGGTCCTATGGTCGGTTGCTATGTGAGGAGGGAGTCTAGGTTGTGATTACTACAATCGTGTGGATTGCGAGGCCTTGTGTGGCTTATTATGTTGTTGAAATGATTATGAAGTGCTTGAATGTATTATGTGCAAATCCCTTTCCTTTTACGTTGTCAAGATGCATTATGCGTGTGAAGGTGTTGTTTTAAAAAAGGATGTTTCTCGTGTTTTAAAACAATAGTAGCCATGACTATTAGCAATCAATGGCATATTTTAGCTATACAAACTTCGTTTTGGGAGTGAAGTCGCTTGAATGGGGGAATCCCTAAAGAGTTTTACAAAGGCGTGACTTGTATGATAAATGATTTCGCTGTGAGAGGCAGCAAAATTATTAGCCGTTATGGCCCATACACTTTAAATTGACTAAGATAATGCGTTTTGAAGAATCTGATATGAATGATGTTAGCCTAGGGGATAAGTCCTGGTACTAGGAAACCCAAAAGACCCTGACGAGGGTAATGTAATGGTCCGATATGTTACATGCAGCCGTCTCGGGAGTAAGAGCTTAAGCGTGAGCGTTAGGTCTCACCATGGGGTTGAGAATAGATTTCACCCAATCAGCACCCTGTAATGATCTTATGCCAGATGTATTTTCCTAATAAGCGAAGAAAAGCAGTCAACATCACGCCATTTCAAGTATTTCAGAAAGAAAGTTTTTATGGGCCATCAAGAGGCTAGATGAATGAAATGTGAAAAGCTTATATGGGTCGTTATATGACCGATACAAAATGAAATCTCTTTTAAAAGAACAAGAACCTCAAGAGGTTAAGAAGAATGTTTTCAAGGAAAGAAAGGAAGTTTTCTATGAGTGATTGATGAAATGATTCCTCAGCATAGTTGAATGTGGATTCTAACAACATGTGGCCTCATCCTTTTTCTACATTAAACCTATCTGATTAAAAATTCATGAATTGAGAAAGAAAGCTTCTAGCATGTTAAAAGTTCTATGAGTGAAGGCATTTCTCCTGAACGAATGAATGTTTGACATGTGAACAGCCTACGAGTGTGTCACATCGCTTAATATGATGATTGGTAATACGTAAATGCTTGATACGTGGTTAGTATGAGTAGTATTGCCTGTAAATGGTTTTGTTTTAAGGAGTGGAGGAACACTCACTAGGCATATGGTGGCTCACTCCATTTCCTTTCCCCTTTTTCCCCTAGGTTTTCTTTATGGCAAGTAGAAGTCAATCACTTATGCCAAGATGGAGTTCATCCTTGCTTGAAAGACATTGTTTGTGTTTGTGTTGAATTGGCCTTACATGTTGAACAAAGTAGTGTTATGTACTACTCAAGTTGCAATTGTTTGTAAACTAGGCACTCTATCTCATGTAATGCATATTGTTTACGAGTCGCCCTGTATGGCCATATGAGCCAAACATCCAGTTAGTTAGATGTCTTTTTGGTTAAAGATAGTTATGTTTTGGGATGTAAACCCAATACTCCGGTTGTGTGATCCGTTGAGTTGTATCTTTCATTTCCTCTTTATCAATGAACTATTCTGTTTGGTGTACTCCGAGCGAGTGGCTCGTTGAGTTACCAGCATGTAGCTATTGAGCTTCTTTTAAATGTTTTGCGCTTCTGTTGATTTAACGGTGTTTATTGTAAGACTTTTAGCCTGAAAACGGTCAGTTTTTAGGGAAAACTCTGTCCGTTTCGCCCCAAAATTTAAGTAAGAAGTTAAGAAAACGTAACGCTTCTGGCCCTAAGGGCTGGGGGTGTTACATTGATAGTATCAGAGCAAGGTCCTGCGACCATAGGCCGTGACCTGAGTCTTGCATCTCATATAGTTGCCTAGGAATGCGTTCACGATGACGTGATACATGCCTACCTTGTGTGCCAATGTGAGTTTTATGTGAATATTAGCGCATTTACCTAGTTAGGTGCGGCTTGAGTGAGCTGATTGGCTGGATAAGAGAACCATTTACTAAGGTGTAGGCTGAGTGGCTCATATCCTCGTGGGTAAGTTAAGTGTTAGCTCAATCAAGTTGTTTTGCTTATATGCCTTAGTGATTTTAATCAAAGGTTTAAAGAACATATGATTTGAATTCGAATGATTGGAAAAGCCTTAACTCTAAGCTCATCTTTGCCCCTGAAGTATGATTTGCTCCTCGGGCCCTATAATGGAGTGAGTAGACGTACTCGAAGGTTGGTAGAGAAAGAGCTAGAAGTAGTTAAGCATCCTTTTATTAAAAACAAAGAGACTCGAAATAGATAAGCTATTTTTCATCCCTTGAAACTCAAGATTTTGAAATCTTAATGTCGTCTTGACTGTTGAGCTAAGCTTATCTTACACCGAAGAATTAGCTTTCCGCTAGTGATGATAAGGGAGTTTAGATTCACAAATACGCATCTTTATGTGTATCAAATGTTGCTTGTAAGTGAGTATGTGCTAAGATGTGTACGTCGATAGAATCCTTCGTAATGGGCTAGGGAAGGAATGATGAGAAATTAGTTGCTATAATTGATAATCCTACTAAATGGTACCTTGCTGTTGTGAATTTTGAATTGCCTAAGTGAAATTAGGGGATATTTTCACATGCATGCTTGAAAAACTAAATGTTAGTGGTAGGATCTCGTTAAACATTGCGTAAGTGTAGTTACTATTCCCCTTTCTTGCCATTGTTGCCTAAGTCATGCATTACTTGTATTCTATTATACGGATTGTTATTCGTGAATGGGGGGACGATGTTTGGCTCGAGCGAACCCTAATACACCCAGAAAGCGAAAGGGAGGAATAACCTAGTAGACTTTGGAATTGTACATAGTAAATGATCCATGCTAAGGTAAGTGACCTACAGTGAGACACCTACGATCACCTGTGGGAGGGGTGTACATCATAAGACCTCAATGCGTACCTATAACACCAATAATGTCAACCATACTCAAACAACCCTAGCAGCTGGACACCAATCCTTCCTAAATTAGACAGTGTTTAGGGCAAGCCATTGACCACAGGTTGCAAAGGGGGATTGTACGCGTATATACAATTCTAGGTGTTCTTTCTATGTGACGACCCCGTGAATCTGCATGTCTTAAGGATTTCTTATAACGCCAAATGATGCTGTGTGATGTCTCTATTGCCTTGCTATGAAATGAAAACCCCCTGGTTAAGTAACTCAGTTCTAAAATGCTTCGATTTTGTATGCTAGTGAATGAGCTTGACTTGAGTCGGATTGGCATGTGACTTGATTATTCAGATTATCTAAGTTTGGTGATTCATGACATGGCATAACCTTTGACTTGTTGCTTGCATTCCGTGAATTCTATGATTCCATATAATAACTGAATAACTACATACACACATATGAAAGCATAATGAGACGACCTTAGAAACCTACAATCACACCATCATGCATGTTGCATAGTCACGTCACTGTTCAATGTAGGCTTTCTTCTCTTACGCTATCTATAATTCCTCTGCATTTCCCTCCTCAGCTAAGCATAGTATTAGATCCTTTTGTGTGTCATAAGCTGCTATAATTTCTGTCCCAGCTGTTGAAGGGCTTTACAGTGTATGTCCTAGTGTAAAGCCAAAGTCAAACTTGTACTAACCGACCTTATCTCATGCCTCATTTAGTTGCTACTATTTCTTATAGCTATGTTTTGTCGCTCACTAAAAGTCATACATCAATCTTATTGTCTAATGCGCCTGTTGCTGTCATGGAGCCCTGGCATGCAACCAAGGTCAAGCTGGTGCTAAACCAAATCTTTCGTTGATTAATTAATCTCGGATGTCAGTAACTAATACACTGTAGGGGAAAACTAACAGCTGACGAGTACATTAAATCCATGCACCTGCAAAGTGCTGAACTGTTTATTGCATTTCTGAACCATAGGGTAAAGGATCTCTTGAGTGATGCTTGACGACTTCATAAATGAGGGCTTGTAAACTTTTGATCATGTTCTTGGTTTATGCTGTTTTAGATTATCAATAGTTACATGAATTATGTAAGGCGAGTAAAAAGGAAGAAGCATTGACAATTTAGCATTACAATTCGTGCGCATTAACTGGATGATTTTGTTTTTATTTTCTTCAACCTGGATAAAAGTGCAGTATGTAGGAAGATTCTCATCAGCAAATCAGTGTACGAGATTATCGAGCCTGAGCAGAGACCTATTGTTGTTTTGTGTTTGAAATCACAATGAGACAGATATTGTAATTAATAACTTTAACACTTAGTATGAATGCATTTATAGTTCAAACCCTATCACTACTGTGCCTCTTTGTGCCTGGTTACTTACCTTGCTATGCTATATGTGCATGTGGCTGGGCTGCTTTTAGTTTTTCATTTTTATCATGTGCTCTTGTCCTACTTACCAGGATAAGGATTGATTCTTTGTGTATGCCGTCATTTACAAATGTTTTCTCCTTGCATCCTAAACGTTTCTCATCCAGTCAGTCTTACTAAGGTTCTTGTATTCTGTAGAATATGAATCTAGAATTGATGTAAGAACATAGGAATGTCAGTCATATATGCTCTCATTTTGTGAATTGCTTGCCATATGTACCGTAGCCGGTTTCATGTTACAACCAACTCTTAGGCTTAAGAACGCTAAATTGTTGATACTATGTTATACTATGTGATGCTATTGCACTTAAATGGCGCTATGTGATGCTACTATGCTTAAATGATGCTGTGGTGCTATGCGACATTTTTATTATTCTAAATGTGTTATAGGAGTCTCCATGTTAATCATTGTGATCCTAAAAGTGACTTGAATTCATGTTTTAGAATGAGGCTACTAGTATATGACCTTAAGATATCATTGTCCCATTTGCCATACCTTTAGATGTCCACCTATAGGTGCACATGCATAGAGTTGTTGCTTGCCATGTGAACTGAGTCTAGATTATCGAAAATCTATGTTCCATTTTCAAAACAAACTCAATATGGTTGTCCATGCCAACTCATTTGCCCCTCTTCAATGCAATTTGCCCTCGGCGCCTAAATAGAGAGAGTAGACGCTTGAAGAGGTTTGGCGAGGAGGAGACTAGATACCATAAGCCCTTTTCTTTCAATTTAAAAGAAATAGTGATTGCAAAATGAAACATTCTGGAAACATACCGCGTAGGTCATAGTTGTGTGCATATATTCTAGGAAAGATCGAACTTAGGTTTAGAATTTCGGGGATGAAATTCTTTTAAGGGGGGAAGAGTGTAAGACCCGCCTTCTTTATTTTAGGTTAACCTGGCTGTCTTACCTTCTGCGTTGTAAAATTCGTATTTCTATTAACTACACGTCTTAAATTATTATCGATGTGCTTATGTGAACGATAATTTTATTAAAAAGAATTACTATTGTGATTATTGATTTTATTGACGTTACTTATTTATAAAATTATTGAATTGATGATAACCTGACTTTTTAAAATCGTTTTTCATTTTTTTAGTCGATTCCGGAAGTTTAAGTAGGATGCCACTTGTAGGGCGTTTCGACCGAACCTTAGACCGATCGATAACGAAAATGGGAACGGGATTTAATTAATGTGGCTTTTGGAACAAACAACAAGCAAAGGAAAAATTAGTAAAAAGGGGGGGCTGAATTCGGGTCTCAGACACCCGAACCCCCGACCCACCTCTCTCTCTCTCTTTGTCTCTCTCTAACACTCGCTACTCTCTCCCTCTCTCTCTCACCGGCAACCACTAGCTGGCGTCTGGTGTCACCGCCATCTGCTACGCGTCATCGACGAGAGAAGGAGGCACCGGTCCCCAACCCACGCGTCACCAGCCGCCGACCACCACCGTTCTCCTTCCTCCACTTCTCGCGACTAGGCAAACCTAGAAACACACACGTCGCTGCCCCGATTTCACCACCTACGTGTCGGAATCTGGTCATACTCACCAAAATCGACCCCCATTATAAATTAAGGGGTCGACTTCGACCCAAACCGAGTTGAAACTTCATCAAATTAGAAGCTAGGGTTTTGGGTTTAGTAAGCAGTCGAGCTAGGGTCCGAGTTCAGCGAATTGGGCATGCGTTGGGGCGTGAAATTACTCTATTGGGGTTGAATTTAAGCTAGTCCAAGTAAGTGTTCTTCCCCTCCTAAATTATTATTACATTCAAAATTGTTTTAGCCTAGACGATGATGCATGCCAGGTTAGGTTTAGTTAATCTCATGAAAACTGTAATAAGAAACTATGCGTGTTAAGTTAGATGGAATACATGCCTGAAAATATAGTTCGAACTGAGTTATGCATGCTTAGAACCGATTCAAGTGAATTCAGTTAATGCATGCCTAGAAGGTTTACTTGAATGGTGACTTTGATATGATAAATGAATGTCTAGAATCGTATTATGCTTAAATGACTTAAATAGGTTCGAATGGTAACTTCGATGTAATAAACGAATGCCTAGAATCGTATTATGGTTAAATGAATTAAATAGGTTCGAATAGTAACTTCGATATGATAAATGAATGCCTAGAATGTATTATGCTTAAATGACTTAAATAGGTTCGAATAGTAACTTCGATATAATAAGCGAATGCCTTGAATGGTATTATGTTTAAGTGGCTTAATTAGGGTAGAAATGCAACTTCGAAACAATGAATAAACGCCTCAAATTGTTACTTGTCTATTTAGTTGAATTATGCTTATGGAGTAGCTTAGGAAACAATGTTCGAATGACGAAATGAGCATATTTTACCCCATAACTGCAACACCTGAATATAATTGTGTTTCATGCTTAGTTGGTTTAACTTAGCTTACTAAGCATTCCTTTCAAGTTAAGGTCGTATGAATGTCTATATGTATGTGTATGTATGGTTATAACCGTTGGTTGCAGCGCACAACTAATTGTTATCTGCTTGTTCGGTAAGTTAAGCATTGGTAAGTTACGTAAGATTGTATATCGCTTTTCAATATATCATGATGATTAGAATACTAAATTGTGAAATTGAAACCGAGATGGTAGTTGGATGGTTTGAGGTAGAACTATGAGTGGTTCGAGGTCCTGTGGTTGGTTGCTACGTGAGGAGGGAGTCTGGGTGGTGATCACTACAATCGTGTGGATTGCGAGGGTGTGTGTGGCTCATTATGTTGTTGAAATGATTATGAAGTGCTTGAATGCATTATATGCAAATCCCTTCTGTTTTATGTTATTAGGATGCATAATGCATGTAAAGGTGTTGTTTTGGAAAAGGATGTTTCTCGTTTTTGAAAACAATAATAGCCATGACTATTAGCAACCAATGGCATATTATAGCAATACGAACTTCGTTTTGCGAGTGAACTCGCTTGAACGGGGAATCCCTAAAGAGTTTTGCAAAGGCATGAGTTGTATGACAAATGATTTCGCTGTGAGATGCGGCAAAATTATTAGCCTTTATGGCCAATACTCTTCAAATTGGCTAAGAAAATGTGCTTTGGACAATATGATATGAATGATGTTAGTCTAGGGGATAAGTCCTGGTACTAGGAAACCCTAGAAGACCCTGACAAGGGTAATGTAATGGTTCGATATGTTATATGTAGCCGTCCCGGGAGTAAGAGCTTAAGCGAGAGTGTTAGGTCTCACTATGGGGTTGAGAAAAGATCTCACCAAATCAGTGCCCTGTAACGATCTTATGCCAGATGTATTTTCCTAATAAGCGAAGAAAAGTAGTCGGCATTACGCCATTTTAAGTATTTTAGAAAGAAAGTTTTTATGCGCCATCAAGAGGCCAGATGAATGAAATGTGAAAAGCTTATAAGGGTCGTTATATGACCGATACAAAATGAAATCTCTTTTAAAAGAACAAGAACCTCAAGAGGTTAAGAAGAATGTTTTCAAGGAAAGAAAGGAAGTTTTCTATGAATGACTGATGAAATGATTCCTTAGCATAGTTGAATGCGGATTCTAATAACATGTGGCCTCATCCATTTTCTACATTAAACCTCTCTGATTAAAAATGCGTGAATTGAGTAAGCAAGCTTTAAAAGTTCTATGAATGAAGGCATTTCTCCTGAATGAATGAATGTTTGACATGTGAATAGCCTACGAGTGTGTCACACAGCTTAATGTGATGATTGGTAATACATAATTGCTTAATACGTGGTTAGAATGAGTAGTATTGCCTGTAAATGATTTTGTTTTGAGGAGTGGAGGAACATTCACTGGGCATGTGGTGGTTCACTCCATTTCTTTTCCCCTTTTTCCCCCAGGTTTTCTTTATAGCAAGTAGAAGTCAATCATTTATGCTAAGATGGAGTTCATCCTTACTTGAAAGGCGTCGTGTGTGTTCGTGTTGAATTGGCCTTACATGTTGAACAAAATAGTGCTACGTACTACTCAAGTTGTAATTGTTTGTAAACTAGGCACTCTATCTCATGTAATGCGTATTGTTTATGAGTCGCTCTGTATGGCCATATGAGCCAACCATCTAGTTAGTTAGATGTCTTCTTAGTTAAAGTTAGTTATGTTTAGGGATGTAAACTCCAATACTCCGGTTGTGTGAACCATTGAGTTGTATCTTTCATTTCCTCTTTATAAATGAACTGTTCTATTTGGTGTACTCCAAACGAGTGGCTCGTTGAGTTATGAACTCCGGCGTGCAGCCGTTGAGCTTCTTTTAAATATTTTATGCTTCCGTTGATTTGCGGGGGTTTATTGTAAGGCTTTTTGCTTGGAAACAGTTAGTTTTAGGGGAAACTCTGTCCGTTTCACTCCAGAATTTAAGAAGTTAAGAAAACGTAAAGCTCCTGGCCCTAGGGCTTATAAACCTTTTAATCATGTTCTTGCTTTATGCTGATTTAGATTATCAATAGTTATATGAATTTTGTAAGGCGAGTAAAAAGGAAGAAGCATTAACAATTTGGCGTTACAATTCATGTACATTAACTGGATGATTTTGTTTTTATTTCCTTCAACCTGGATAAAAGTGCAGTATGTAGGAAGATTATCATCAGCAAATCAGTGTACGGGATTATCGAGCTTGATCAGAGACCTATTGTTGTTTTATGTTTGAAATCACAATGAGCACAGATATTGTAATTAACAGCTTTAACACTTAGTATGAATGCATTTATAGTTCAAACTTTATCACTACTGTGCCTCTGTGTGCCTGGTTACTTACCTTGCCATGCTAGATGTGCGTGTGGTTGGACTGCTTTAGTTTTTCATTTGTGCCGTATGCTCTTGTCCTACTTACCAGGATAAGGCTTGATTCTTTGTGTATGCCGTCATTTATGAATGTTTTCTCCTTGCATCCTAAACGTTTCTCATCCAGTGAGTCCTACTAAGGTTCTTGTATTCTGTAGAATATGAATCTAGAATTGATGTAAGAACATAGGAATGTCAGTCATATATGCTCTCATTTTATGAATTGCTTGCCATATGTACCTTAGCCGATTTCATGTTACAACCAACTCTTAGGCTTAAGAACGCTGAATTGCTGATACTATGCAATACTATGTGATGCTATTGCACTTAAATGGTGCCATGTGACGCTATTATACTTAAATGATGCTATGCGGTGCTATGTGACATTTTTATTATTCTAAATGTGTTATAGGAGTCTCCATGTTAATCATTGTGATCCCAAAAGTGACTTAAATTCGTGTTTTAGAATGAGACTACTAGTATATGACCGTAAGATGTCATTGTCCCAGTTGCCATACCTTTAGATGCCCACTTATAGGTGCATATGCATAGAGTTGTTGCTTGTCATGCGAACTGAGTCTAGATTATCGAAAATCTATGTTTCATTTTCAAAACAAAATCAATATGGCTGTCCATGCCAACTCATTTGCCCTTCTTCAATCCGATTTGCCCTCGGTGCCTAAATAGAGTGAGTAGACACTTGAAGATGATTAGCGAGGAGGAGACTGGACATCATAAGCCTTTTTCTTTTGATTTATAAGAAATAGTGATTGCAAAATGAAACCTTTTAGAAACCTACCGCGTAGATCATAGTTGTTTGCATACATTCTAGGAAAGACCGAACTTAGGTTCAGAATTTCGAGGACGAAATTCTTTTGAGGGGGGAAGAGTGTAAGACCCGCCTTCTTTATTTTAGGTTAACCTGGCTGTCTTACCTTCTACGTCATAAAATTCGTATTTTTATTAACTATACGATTTAAATTATTATCGATGTGCTTATGCGAACGATAATTTTATTAAAAAGAATTACTATTGTTATTATTGATTTTATTGATGTTACTTATTTATAAAATTATTGAATCGATGATAACCTGAGTTTTTAAAATTGTTTTTCGTTTTATTTAGTCGATTCCTAAAATTTAAGTAGGATGACACTTGTAGGGTGTTTCGACCAGACCTTAGACCGATCGATAACAAAAATGGGAACGGGATTTAATTAGTGTGGCTTTTGGAACAAAAAAAAAGGAAAGGAAAAATTAGCAAAAAGGGGGGCTGAATTCGGGTCTCAGACACTCGAACCCCCAACCCACCTCTCTCCCTCTCTCTGACACTTGCTACTCCCTCCCTCTCTCTCTCATCGGCAACCACTGGCCGGTGTCTGGCATCACCGCTGTCCGCTACGTGTCATCGGCGAGAGAAGGAGGCCACCGGTCCCCTACCCACGCGTCACCAGCCGCCGACCACCATCGTTCTCCTTCGTCCACTTGTCGCGGTTGAGCAAACCCAGAAACACACACGTTGCCGTCCCAATTTCACCACCCACGTCCCGGAATCCGGCCATGCTCACCAAAATCGACCCCCATTATAAATTAAGGGGTCGAATTCGACCCAAATTGCGTTGAAACTTCATCAAATTAGAAGCTAGGGTTTCGAGTTTAGTAAGCAGTCGAGCTAGGGTTCGAGTTTAGCGAATTGGGCATGCGTTAGGGCGTGAAATTACTCTATTGGGGTTGAATTTAAGCTAGTCCAAGTAAGTGTTCTTCCCCACCTAAATTATTATTACATTCGAAAATGTTTTAGCCTAGACGATGATGCATGCTGGCTTAGGTTTAGTTAATCTCATGGAAACTATAATGAGAAACTATGCGTGTTAAGTTAGATGGAATACATGCCTGAAAATATAGTTCGAAATGAGTTATGCATGCTTAGAACCGATTCAAGTGAATTCAGTTAATGCATGCCTAAAAAGTTAACTTGAATGGCAACTTCGATATGATAAATGAATGCCTAGAATCGTATTATGCTTAAATGACTTAAACAAGTTCGAATGGTAACTTCGATGTAACAAACGAATGCCTAGAATCGTATTATGTTTAAATGACTTAAATAGGTTCGAATAGTAACTTCGATATGATAAATGAATGCCTAGAACGTATTATGCTTAAATGACTTAAATAGGTTCGAATAGTAACTTCGATATCATAAACGAATGCCTTGAATCGCATTATGTTTAAGTGGCTTAATTAGGCTTGAAATGTAACTTCGAAACAATGAATGAACGCCTCGAATCGTTACTTGTCTATTTAGCTGAATTATGCTTGTGAAATAGCTTCGGAAACAACGCTCGAATGACGAAATGAGCATATTTTACCCGTTAACTGCAATACCGGAACGTAATTGTGTTTCATGCTTAGTTAGTTTAACTTAGCTTACTAAGCATTCGTTTTAAGTTAAGGTCGTACGAATGTCTATATATATGTGTATGTATGGTTATAACCTTGGTTGCAGCGCACAACTAATTGTTATCTGTTTGTTCAGTAAGTTAGGTATTGGTAAGTTACATAAGTTTATATATCGCTTTTCAGTATATCATGATGATTAGAATACGAAATTGCGAAATTGAGACCGAGATGGTAGTTGGATGGTTTGAGGTAGAACTATGAGTGGTTCGAGATCCTGTGTCGGTTGCTATGTGAGGTGGGAGTCTGGGTTGTGATTACCGCAATCGTGTGGATGGCGAGGCCGTGTGTGGCTCATTATGTTGTTGAAATGATTATGAAGTACTTAAATGTATTATGTGCAAATCCCTTCCCTTTTATGTTATTAAGATGCATTATGCGTGTGAAGATATTGTTTTAAAAAAGGATGTTTCTTGGTTTCAAAACAATAGTAGCCATGACTATTAGCAATCAATGGCATATTTTAGCTATACGAACTTCGTTTTAGTAGTGAACTCGCTTGAACGGGGGAATCCCTAAAGAGTTTATTGAAAGACCCACTTTCCTTATTTTAAGTTAGCCTGGCTGTCTTATCTTCTACATTATAAAAACCGTATTTTTAGTTACTATACGAGTTAAATTATTACTGACGTGCTTATGTGAATGATAATTTTATTAAAAAAAAATGTTTTCATCGTTATTAATATTATTATTTTTAGTTTTGAAGATTTTCGATGACTTTTAGTAAGCATTAATAAAGATTATTAACGAATACTAAATCGAGTGAGAACCTGAATACAATTAGGTTGTCAACCTTAGAATTAGTTTCGAAGTTTAATGAATCAAACCTTTATTAATTTGGGGTTTAGAATACAAAGTATTGGAATTAGCAGGACCAGACTGAGCTGGATTTAGCAAGTGAGACCAAGCTAAAACAACACAAAAAAAGGGGAGATAAAATTGATCAAAAAAAGGGGGCCAAAGGCCCCTTTCTTCAGCCAAACATGCAGGAGGGGGGGTTCTCTACCTGAGCCGCACGAGAGCCACACGAAGAGAGAGAAAAGTGGAGAGAGAGAAGGGGGCAGGTGTCGCCGGCCAGGCAGTGACGGACGCGACGCCGGCGATCGTCCCTGACCTCCCCCGCAACACCACAACAGAGAGGTGGGTGACAGACCGCGAGCCAGAGAAGGGAGGTTTCTCAAACCCTAGCCCCATGAGACCACCGTAAAGAGAGAGAGAGGAGAAGTCCGGCCGGCGATGGCACCGGTGATGGTGTGTGCAGCTAGCCACGGCTGCAGACCTGGTGAAGAGGGGGAGAGAGAGAGAGAGAGAGAGAGAGATCAAGCGAGATTGAGGTTGGGGTGCTCAGTCCAATGGTTGGGGTTTTGAAACCCTTAGCCCCACACCACCCCAACCGTCGCTGTTGACGGTGGAGCCCATGCTGGCAACCACTAGTAGTGACAACAACCTAGCAACAGGGGAAGGCAGAATTAGAATCCTAGCCATCCAAAAATCACCCAAATCGGGTCCGTAGCTTGGAGTTCAGGTGGGTGTTCCTCGCCTCCTAAGTATTAGTAGTTTTGAAATTATTTTAACCTTTAAGTTACGATGTATGTTAAGTTTAGTTAGTTTATGCCTGAAGAAGACTTTGAACCGTTAAACGTTAGTTTAGTTGATTAACACTCAAAAGTGGCTTGAATCGATACATGTTAGTTTAGTCAGTTCGCGCTTAAAAGATAGCTTCGAAATGAGTTATGCATGTTTAGAATCGATTCAAGTGTATTCAGTTGATACATGCCTGAAAATTTGACTTGAATAGTAACTTCGATATAATAAATGAATGTCTTGAATCATATTATGTTTAAGTGGCTTATTTAGATTCGAATAATGACTTCGATGTAATAAATGAACGTCTAGAATCGTATTATGCTTAAATGGCTTAATTAGGCTTGAAATGTAACTTCGAAGCAATGAATGAACCCCCCGAATTGATGCTTGTCTATTTAGTTGAAATACGCTTATGAAGTGGCCTTGGAAACAACTTTCGAATGACGAAGTGAGCATGTTTGCCACTTAACTGCAATACATGAATGTTTGAAACGAACCAAGAGCACCTAAGATCGAAGCAGGCTAATTTGATTAGTTCATGTTTAAAAGTAACCCTTGAGTGACAAGCATTCTTCAAGTCGGCGTAAATTGAGCTAGCTAATTCATGCTTAAGAGTACTCTTTGAAATGACCTGAGAACATTTTAAGCCAATGCATGTTTAGTCGGATGGTTATGCTTTGAAAATGGCTTGTTAGTTAGTTAGCTATGCGTTGAAATGACATGAACTTAGTATGCTTACCTTCTATTCGCAAGTTATGAATGTAGGCTAAGTTTCATGCGTTGTAAGTTATTTCAGTTCGTTAAGTTCTTTCAAGTTAATGCAACATATACATATATATTTATGCTTATGTATGCGGTAACAAGCTGTTGGATGGTTGCTGCTCGCTCGACAAGTTATACGTAGCTATTTCATAAGACCTTTATGATAATATGTTTTGATTACTAAATTGAAAACCGCGATGGTAGTTGGATGGTTTTAGGTAGAACTATGAGTGGTTCGAGGTTCTTTGTGGTACGGTGCTTATGAGGAGGGAGCTAGGGTTGTGAATTAACCGCAATCGTGTGGATTGCGAGGCCATGTGTGGCTCATTGTGTTGTTAAAATGATTATGAAGTGCTTGAATATATTATGTGCAAATCCCTCCCCTTTTTATGTTATTAAGATGCATTATGCGTGTGACGGTGTTGTTTTGAAAAAGGGTAATTCTCACGTTTCAAAACAATAGCAGCCATGACTATTAGCAATCAATGGCCTATTTTAGCTATACGAACTTCGTTTTGGGAGTGAACTTGCTTGAACGGGGGAATCCCTAAAGAATTTAATTAAAAAGAAAATGCGATGTATGAAAACGGATTTCGCTGTGAGAGGCAGCAAAATTATTAGCCGTTATAGTCGATACGCTTTCAAGTGGCTAAGATAATGTGCTTCGGACAATATGTTATGAATGATGTTAGCCCAGGGGATAAGTCCTGGTACTGGGAGACCCTAGAAGACCCTGACGAGGGTAATGGTCCGATATGTTATGTGTAGCCGTCCCGGGAGTAAGAGCTTAAGCGTGGGCGTTAGGTCTCACTATGGGGTTGAGAATAGATCTCACCCAATTCGCACCCTGTAATGATCTTATATCAGATGTATTTTCCTAATAAGCAAAGAAAAGCCGTTGGCATTTTGCCATTTTAAGTATTTCAGAAGAAAGAAAGTTTCAAGGGCCATTAAGAGGCCAATTGAATGAAATGTGAAAAGTTATAAGGGTCATTATGCGACCAATACGAAAGAGATTTTCTTTAATGAAAACGAGCCTCAAAGAGGCTAAGAGAAGAGTTTTTATGGGCCCCAAGAGGCTAAGCAAAGTGTTTTCAAGAAAAGAAGAAAAGTTTTCTGTGCATGTCCTGTGCTTTTCTTATGAATGAAATGTGAATAAGATTTTAAGCAAGGCTAAGCAATGTGTTTTCACAAGAAGAAAGAAAGATGCTTGTGCATATCATATGAATGAGATCTAAGTATGCTAATGAAAATGAAGCTTTATGTGAATATTCCAAGTATAACTTCTGAATGAGATGCTAAGCAAGATACGATTATGAAAAAGAAAGCCATGTGATCATATTTCGTGCATGCCCTATTAATGAGATTTGAATGAGATTTGAAATTTGTGTGTGCCTTATGTATACCATATGAATGAAATGTCAAGAAAAGTATGATTATGAAAAGTGATAACCTTATGTGCACATCACATTAATGATGTTTCATATATAGTTCAAATGGAATGCTAAAAGGTTATGTTATAAAAGGAAAGATCCCTATGCTTAGCCCTCGATGCTTGCTTACGTACTTAACTACTTGTTAGTAAAGGAACTTAGTCATTGAGGGACCTAGAAATATGTTTGAGTGGTTAAAATGAAGTTTATGTGTAGTGATCCTTCCATAAGGGTTTTATGAATGCCTAATATGATAGTAAAGTATGAATGCGTGATATGTGACTATTAAAGATATTATTGCCTGTAACGGTTTTGGCTTTAAGGGGGTCGGGGGACACTCACTGAGTGTGTGGTTGCTCATCCCACTATTCTTTCCTCTTTCCCCCCCAGGTTTTCTTTGGGACAGGAAGAAGTTGGGTTAGCTATGTCCAGATGGAATCTATTCTCGCTTGTAAGGTGTCGTGTGTGCCCATTTGAAGGGATCTTACGTGTTTAATAAAGTCATGTAATGTATCCTTCATTTGTAAACGTATGTAAACCAAGTATTGTAGTTCACGTAATGCATATGGTACGAAGCTCGCTCTGTATGGGCGTATGAGCCAACCATCTAATTAGTTAGATGTCTTCTTTGTTAAAGTTAGTTATATTTTGGGATGTAAACCCCAATACTCCAGTTGTGTGAACCGTTGAGTTGTATCTTTCGTTTATTCTTTATTAATGAACTATTCTGTTTGGTGTACTCTGAGCGAGTGGCTTGTTGAGTTATGAACTCCTGCGTGTAGTCGTTGAGCTTCTTTTAAATGTTTTACGCTTCCGTTGATTTGCAGGGGTTTATTGTAAGGCTTTTAGCCTGGAAACAGTCAGTTTTTAGGGGAAACTCTGTCCGTTTCGCCCCAGAATTTAAGTAAGAAGTTAAGAAAACATAACGCTACTGGCCTTAGGGGCTGGGGTTGTTACATTTACAAAGGCGTAAGTTGCATGGTAAATGATTTGGCTGTGAGAGGCAGTAAAATTATTAGCCGTTATGGCCCATACGCTTTAAATTAGCTACGATAATGTGCTTCGGACAATATGATATGAAGGAGATAAGTCCTGGTACTAGGAAACCCTAGAAGACCCTGACGAGGGTAATGTAATGGTTCGATATGTTACATGTAGCTGTCCCGGGAATCAGAGCTTAAGCGTGAGCGTTAGGTCTCACTATGGGGTTGAGAATAGATCTCACCCACTCAGCACCCTGTAATAATCTTATGGCAGATGTATTTTCTTAATAAGCGAAGAAAAGCAGTCAGCATTATGCCATTTTAAGTATTTCAGAAAGAAAGTTTTTATGGGCCATCAAGAGGCGAGGTGAATGAAATGTGAAAAGCTTATAAGAGTCGTTATATAACTGATACAAAATGAAATCTCTTTTAAAAGAACAAAAACCTTAAGAGGTTAAGAAGAATGTTTTCAAGGAAAGAAAGGAAGTTTTCTATGAATGATTGATGAAATGATTCCTCAGCATAGTTGAATGTGGATTCTAATAACATATGGCCTCATCCTTTTTCTACATTAAACCTGTCTGATTAAAATCCATGAATTGAGTAAGAAAGCTTCTAGCATATTAAAAGTTCTATAAATGAAGGCATTTCTCCTGAATGAATGAACTTTTGACATGTGAATAGCCTACGAGTGTGTCACATATCTTAATATGATGATTGGTAATACATAAATGCTTGATACGTGGTTAGTATGAGTAGTATTGCTTGTAAATGGTTTTGTTTTGAATGGAGGAACACTCACTGGGCGTGTGGCGGCTCACTCCATTTCCTTTCGCCTTTTTTCCCTAGGTTTTCTTTATGGCAAGTAGAAGTCAATCATTTATGCTAAGATGGAGTTCATCCTTGCTTAAAAGGCGTTGTGTGTGTTCGTGTTGAATTGGCCTTACATGTTGAACAAAATAGTGCTATGTACTACTCAAGTTATAATTGTTTGTAAACTAGGCACTCTATCCATGTAATGCATATTGTTTATGAGTCACTCTGTATGGCCATATGAGCCAACCATCTAGTTAGTTAGATGTCTTCTTGGTTAAAGTTAGTTATGTTTTGAGATGTAAACCCCAATACTCTGGTTGTGTGAACTGTTGAGTTACATCTTTCATTTCCTCTTTATTAATGAAGTATTCTGTTTGGTGTACTCCGAGTGAGTGGCTCATTGAGTCATGAACTCCGGCGTATAGCCGTTGAGTTTCTTTTAAATGTTGTTGATTTGTAGGGATTTATTGTAAGACTTTTAGCCTGGAAACGGTCAATTAGTAGAGGAAACTCTATCCATTTTACCCCAGAATTTAAATAAGAAGTTAAGAAAACGTAACGCTCCTAGCCCTAGGGGCTGGGGGTGTTACAATAACAATTCTAGGAATTCTTGGATCCAGTTTACCGTCAAACTCAAGAATTTCAACTTTGAAATCATTTGAGTTTTGGAGCGTTCTTCTAGCACCTCTAACCCTTCTTAATAGTTCTTCTTCGCTTGATGAACTATTCAGATTACTTACTTCTTCATTGTCCTGAACAAAACGCAACTGGATTTTCAAAAGCCTTCTGCTTCTGTTTCATGTCATTTCCCAGTTGCTTTCGCAAGGACTCATTTTATTTCTCCAATTCTACCTTCGATGAAGACGCAGCTTGGTAGTTCCTCATGAGGGCTTCAAACTTTTCTTCAAGGGTCATTTCACTGGTACTAGTCATGTTGGAACACAAGGACACGAACCAAGGTTGGAAATTTTTTTATGTTTTGGAATTTTGTTGCATGACAGGGGAGAAAAACGTGTGGGGGTTTGATTTCAGGCTAAGAATGAACTTGCTCTGATACCAAAATTGATGTAGTCACACTGGGAAAAGAGGGAATGAAAGAAAAGCTTAAGTGTTTAGGGGAAAAGAGAGGAGATGGCGTGCGAAAGCAAGGGAGATGGCATGAGAGGAAAGGAGAATTCAAGGCCTTGAAGAACGAAATCAAGGCACTGAACTTGGTATCGATAGAACTGAAATGTTTCTTAGATATGGATTTCACTACTAAGAACTATTTCAGGGCCCTCAATCCAAGATTAGGATACACATTTCATCACCTAATCAAGATTAAGACTCACTTGAACACCACTCTAACTGGCCGAATTAGAGATAAGCAAGTAGAGAATTTAAAGTAACACACAGAGGAGTTTATAACTCAACTTCTGATTTCAATTTCTCAACACTTAGTTACAAAATGAGTGCCAAACTACTTATAATGGCATGCCTAAAGGCTTTCCTTAGTCATTAGGTAATCATTAGAAGATCACTTAATGTTAAGGAAGCTCACTGCGTACATTTATAAAGCTAAGTACACGTTTTAGTATATAACCGAACTAAAACAAGTACTAATGAGTATATTAGCTTCAAAATAATTACCTTAGGCTAATCCCTGATGATCTTAGGCAGCAATAGTCACCTTTCCTTCCTTGGAAGGAATGAATACATGCCACTTCAAAATAAGGAGAGGAATGCAAGCTTGCCACATCTTCTTATAGTGTCCGAATGAATGCTTATAAAATGGCCTCTTTTCATTATTCCACGTGGCTGTTTCTTCATAGACGAGTCACTAGGTGACTAAGGTCAAACAGTTAGCCAAGAACATACTTACCTTCGTGGAGGAAAACCCACCTAAAAGGGGAAAGCTCCCTTGCTAAAAAATCGGCTACTAGGTGGCGCATGAAGATCAGTCTTTACTGTTATTGGGCTACTGCATTTTGATTACTAAACTATGGTTTGCTTTAGTGGGAGGAAACCGCAAGATGTCTAGAAACTCCCCTTTTAAAAATCACGATTTGGACACCATTAAGTACATTAATCAGCCTGATCTTTCAAACCGTGCAGATTCAGACACCTGCTAAGTAGCTTTGACAAAATGACTAAACTGGACCCCTTAACGTGCTCTTCTGGCTTTGCACTTAACATAACAAATAAACTATACATCCTAGCTGAACTAACAAAAAATGAATTAGACAATTTGGATGTCATTTGAGCCACGAAATAATAAAAACAATACTGGGTAGGTGAAAAGGAGTAAACCTGGGTACCATCTTCTTTTGGACTTGTAAAATGGAACTTGTTCCTTGGACTTGGACTTGGACTTGTGTAATTGGACGACCTTAACTTGGGGAATTTAACTGGGATGTGCCTGATTGAATTGCATTAGGGGTGTTATAAGATGGTATCAGAGCAAGGTCCTGTGACCATAGGCCGCGACCTGAGTCTTGCATTTCATATAGTTATCTAGGAACACGTTCATGATGATGTGATTTATGCCTGCTTTTATGTGCAAATGTGGACTTTGTGTGAATGTTGGTATGTTTAGCTAGTTATATGCAGCTTAAGTGAGCTCATTAATTGAATGAATGAACTATTTGTTAGGATGTGGGCCGAGTGACTTGCGCTCTCATGAACAAGCAAAGTGGCAGCTCAATCGAGGGTTGTTTTGCTTAGACACCTTGGCGATTGAATAAAAAGTTTTAAGCGCGCTTGGTTTGAACTCAAACAATTGAGAATTGTTTTAACTCCAAGCTTATTCTTACCCCCTAAGTATGAGTTGCTCCTCGAGCTCGGTAATAGAGTGAGTGGACGCACTCAATGGGTGGTAGGGAAAGCGCTAGAAGCAGTTAAACCATCCTCCTTTTAAAACATAGAGGCTTTAAAAGTTAATACCCTTCTTAAATAGTGAGTTAAGGTTTTTCTTTCGCAGTAAAGACCTTCTAATTATCTGGTTAGGCCCCACTATTACGTCTGAGAACTTGCACTTGTTTTACATTGATATTTCGAATACCTACATATCAATATGCATTCATTGCTTGATGTGTTCATGACAAGTTATTAATAAGTAATTAAAGATTGTTTTCTTGACTAAAAGTCCTTTTCAATGATGTCCCTTTTTACGTAAGGAGTCTTCCTTATTTCCCATCACTTAACCACTAGTAATCACGAGTTGGCTAAGCATTATGCCTGTCAGGGCATGGAACGCTATTCTTTTCACACGAATGATAGTGCCCTGGCTATATCAACCCCAAAACATCTAGAACAGAGATAAAAAGAAGAACCTGGCAGACTTTGGAATTGTCATGCCAAATGTGTCACCTCGTCACCTGTTGAAGAGATGATCCATACCTTTCCAACACTTCATAAGCTTTAACATCAAATGTGGACACCAAGAATTTCCGAAGGAGATTGAACCACCCTTTCATAGCACGAGTTCCTAAGACTCATACACCCACCCCACGAGAAACAAGCGTTATAAAAACCTCAATGTATATTTGTAAGACCAAGAATACAGTCATTTTTACTCCCTGTTAGTTGTCTGATGACTATCTCCAAATAGTTTGGGGCAAACCTTGAGGAATAAGCCCGACCGTAGGTTTTAAAAGAGGGTTGCATTCATGCATACTTGCCTAGATATCTTTTCGTGGGATGCTACTAGGAGCTCGAATGGTTTAAAGCATAGTCCTAGCGTTGTATACAGTCTTAAGCCCATAGAAGGTTATATAATTATTTAAGTTCGTTATTCTTCACCAGTCACGTGTTTTATGGATAAGTTGTTGCACTTCTTGGTGTTGGTGTTTGCTCGACTTGAGTCTGGGTTGGTATGTGACTTGATTATTCAGATGATTTAAGTTTCGTTATTCACAGCATGGCACGACCTCTGGCTAGTTATTTGCATTTCGTGAATTCTACGATTTCATGTTGTCCATGAACAACTACGTATGTACATATTTGAAGCATGATGAGATGACCCTAGAAACCCACATTGACATATTCTTACCCTTAAATGTTTGATTAGAGTGGCACAGCGGAAGCATGGTGGGCCCATAACCCATAGGTCCCAACAATTGTCACTAGCATATGCCTCCCTTTTGTAAATTGCTTACTATATGCGTAGTAGACGGTTTCATATTGCTTGTGAATCTTGGGCTTGAGAATACTGAATTGCTGATTCTATGCAATGCCATTGTGCTTAAATGAGACTAGGTGATGCTATGCGATGTCCTTATTACTCTAATGTGTTATAGGAGCCCCCAAGTTAACTATTTTGATCCTAAAAGTGACTGAATTTATGTTTTAGAATGAGACTACTTGCATATGGCCTTGAGGTATCACTGCCCAATTGTCCTACCTTTAGATTTCAAGTCATAACAATGCATGTACATAGAGTTGTTGTTTACCATGTAGACTAAGTCTGGATAATTGAAGGTCTATATTCCTTTTCTAAACAACCTTAATATGGTTTTTCACGCCAACTCATTTGCCCCTCTTCTAGATGTTTGCCCTCAGCGCCTAAATAGAGTGAGTAGACACTTGAAGAGGATTAGCTATGAGGAGACTGGATATCATATGCCCTTTCTTTCGATTAAAAAGGTATAGTGGATTGCTAAATGAAACCTTTTTGGAATCCCACCATGTAGATCATAGGATATGCGTGTGTGTCTTGTCTTTGCTGGAACTATGAGCTTTAGAATTTCGAAGACAAAATTCTTTTAAGGGGGGAAGAATGTAAGACCCGCGTTCCTTATTTTTACTTTAAGCTGACTGTCTTACCATCTACATTATAAAATTCGTATTTTATTAACTATATAAGTTAAATTATTATTGATGTGCTTATGCGACTGATAATTTTACTAAAAAGAATGTTTTTGTCACCATTAATATTATTATTATTATTATTAGTTTTGAAAATCTTTCGATGATTTTTAATATGCGTTAACATACATTACTAACGAGCACTAAATCGATTAGGGACCTGAATGCAATTAGGTTGTCAATCTTAGGTATAGTTCGATGTTTATTAAGTCGAACCTTTACATATTTGGGATCGAATAATCGATGAAAGATCGTATTATCGAATTGGGTCTAAAATACCGACTACGAATTAGACTAGCGGTGTAACTTGAACAAGCTTGAGACAAAAAAATATAAAAACAAAACAAAACGGGGGCCGAAGTCCCCTTCTTCAGCCAAAAATTGCGATAGGAGGGGGGTTCTCTATCCCAACCCCACGAACCACAGCAAAAGAAAGAGGAGGAGAGAGGCGGAGGAGGGGCGGCGACGGCGTCGGTGGCACCACCGCGGTCTGCCCGCTAGCCCGGTGTCTCGTCCACCAGCCCGTTCATCGCCGGCGTAGGCAAAGAGAGAAGAAGAGAGATCGAGAGAACGAAACAGAGAGAGAAAATGAGGGGGCCGGACAACAGCGACGGCAGTGGCAGCACCACACCGGCGACCGCCAATCTGACGAGCAGCCATAACCCCAACTCACGGATGGTGACAGAGAGGGGGCTCGAGTGAGGGCCACGATTCAGGGGGTTAGGGTTTGAAACCCTTGGCGCACCACCACCAACACTACCACTGACGGCGATTGGGCGTGGCTCCAACAGGAAGCAGACCGAGTCAGAGGGCTTAAAATGGGTCCGAGCAAGTTGGTTCCATGATGACAATTGGGCAACGAGTTAGGAGTCGAATTCTGGGTCCTAAACATTCACAACAACACCCAAAAGCCTTTAAAATAGGTTCTTAGCTTGGATTCAAGGTAGGTGTTTCTCGTCCCTTAAAGTATTAGTAATTTCGAAACTTTTTATAACCCTTAAGATGAGATGCATGTTAGTTTAAGGTTGATTAGGCTTACTGAAATTGTGAAGTGATTATGCATGTTTAGCTCGATTGAACTCAAGCTTAGACCGTGTATGTATAGGCTGGCTGAATGTTCCATTCGATTGAATATACGTGCATGTTGGCCTAGATTATGCATGTTAAATTAGCCATTCATGTTTGAATCAATGCTTGCTAAGTTAGCTAAATCATGATTAAAAGTAGCCTTTGAAACAACCAAAGCATGTTTTGAACCGATGTATGTTGAGTTAGTTGAATCATGCTCGAAAATGCCCTTGAATCGACCTAAGAATGTTTTAGGTCAATGCATGTTAAGATGGTTGGTTATGTTTCAAAAATGACATGAGTATGACATGTTTGTTTCCTAAATGTGAGTTACGTATGTAAGTTAATTTCATGCCTTATTAGTTCATTTCGGTCCGTTGAGTACCCCACTTAAGTTAACAAGATATATATGATATATATATGCCGTAACATGCTGCTGGATATATGTTGATGGCTCGGTAAGTTATATGTCGCTATGCTTATGAAACTGAAACTGAATTAATAGTTGGATGGCTTGTGGTTGAACTAATAAGAGTTTTGAGGTTCTTTTGGTCGGTGTTGTGTGAGGAGGAAGCCTAGGTTGTGATTTACTGCAATAGTGCGGATTGCGAGGCCATGTGTGGCTTATTCTGCTAAGTTGGATTATGAAGTGTTTGAATGTGCTCCGTGTGAACCCCTCCCTTCTTGAGGTTATTCAGTGAAACTATGTGATTGATCTTCGAACTTAGTCATCTTTAAAAACAGTCATTAAAGGGTTGTTTTCATAATTGCAAATGTTTTAAGTATTTACCAGTTGCCTATTAGTTTATCAAGATGTTTGAAGCGTAAAAGGGTCCTAAATCGTCGAACTACTCAGTAAGTAACTCGACTGAATAGTGAATAGGTTTGGGAAGTTGAAAATGCGAACTATTGATAAGTTTGAAAACGTTTTAAGGCTTTAGTTGTTTATGTCTCCTCCTAGAGTCCAAAAAGGATTGAAACGACGTGAAAAGGGCAACCGAAGGAGTTTTATTACGAAAGTTAGTTTGAGTTATATGCTAGCTAAGTACTTTAAGTTTCGAATGAGTTTCGAACAGTGAGTTAGCAAATTCATTACGATTTAAAAAGGTTTTAAGTTGAAAATGAAAGAATCATAACCAATAGTAGGGTTATGGGCAATTTGCTAGATAAGTATATATATGAATAAGCACGAGTATGCATGTATGTAAGTAATTATGTTTGTTTTTATGTGCAGATGGAGGCGCTATTATAGAAACTTTAAGCTTACGTCTGAGACCCAGGGATAGTGGCTTAGCATCCCGCCTGGCATAAAATGAGCTATGTTATGATAATCCAGCGATGGTGGCTTAGTATCCTGCTGGACATAACGTAAGCTACATTAAGACAATTCAGAGATGGTGGTTTGATTCCCACCTGAAGTCGAAGTATGTAGGTTATGTTTTAGCATAGTATGATGTCTGTCTGGATGGCATATGTTACTGCTCGAGTTTGGCCAGCTCGAGATGGTAGTAACAAAGTACCTCTAAGAGTCTAGACTCCTCACTTTTGTGATTAAATTGTTATGCATGTTTCTTTTAATAAACGATGATCTTACGCTAAGGGTATTTACCTAATGAATAAGAAAAGTAGTTGGCATTTTGCCATTTTAAGTATTTCAAGAAAAAGAAGATTTTAAGGGCCATTAAGCGGCTGGTTCGATTTGATAGGCTCATAAGGGTCATTAGAGCACCAATACGAAAGAGATTTCTTTTTAAAAGAACATCAGCCTCAAGAGGCTAAGTAAAGTGTTTTCAGGGAAAAGAAAGATTTGAATGTGGTTTGAAATGTGTATATCCTATGCATACCTATGAATGAGATTTCAAGTATCGTTTGAATGAGATTTTAAGTAAAGTGTGGCTTTTATCCTTGCAATGCATCGAGCATTTAAGTTTTCAAATGTACATATCATGTGAAAGAAAGCTCCGTGAATAATCTTTGTTGCTTGTTTATGTGCCTAAATGCGTGTTAGTATGGAAGTTTGGTCATTAAGGGCCGACAGACGAGTTTGAGTCGCTAGTATAATGTTTATAGGTGATAATCCTTCCTTGGGGTCTATAATTGCCTAATATGATAGTAATATATAAATGCATGATATGTGCCTATTATTGGTATTATTGCCTGCAACTGTTTTTGTTTTAAGGAGTCGGGGAATACTCACTGAGCGTGCTGTTCACACCAAAAATGAGCTATTTTTAATATACTTTTACACTAATTTTATGCTCGTTTTTATCGTATTTTTAATATTTTTATTTTATTTTATTTTATTTTGCAGGATTTGAATAAATTTAGAAAAATGGCTAAAAATGCGATAAAAATAGCAGAAAATGTCGGGAGTTGGAGAACCGGGTCCAAATTTCCAAGAACCGGGTCCAATTTCCCTGAACCAGCCCAAGAAAAGAAAGATTAAGGAAAAAACCAGACCGGCTCAAAAGAACCGGTTCGGTTCAAAATCATAGAAACCAGTCGGCCTTTTATTTCCTCCCCTCCCCTTGCGTTTTTTCTCTCTCCTCGCCTGTCTTCTCTTCGTGCCTCAACCCAGAACCCGAGCTCTCTTTCATCCACCTCCATCCCCAACCTCATCTCATCTCTCTCTCTCCTCAAACTCCCACCCCTAAATCACGCTGTCAACGGCACGTTATCCCCCACCGTTGTCGCTATCACCACCGTCCACGAGAGCACAAATCGAAGGGTCGAAATTTCAAGGGTTTGGGGTATAAATCGATCGCGACGCCATTAAAGAAAGGGGTTAGGTAATTTTTAGGTTCAGTTTAGGTTTAAATTCTGTTTTAGGGTTAGATTTGTTCGTTTTTAATTTCGTTTTCAATCGTTCAAAATTTAGGGTTAGATTAGGGTTTCGATTGTTTAGTCGATTTCAGCCTTCAAATCCTTGTAATTTGGTATACTCTCGGAATTTTTACTATTAATCTTCAATATTAGTTTGATTTTGCAATGTTTTTGGGTATGAATTGAATCTGGGTTTTGTGAGATTTCGAAGCATTTTCCTCCCCTGTTGCGGCTTCTCCTGTTTCAAAGCAGAGCAGGTTTGGTCTTACTCGACTTGTTTTCAGTTGCTGGGTTCGATTAGTGGTTGAATTTGATAGATTGATGATAATGGATGATGATTGATGGAATCCCCCTCCCCTGTTGCCGTGTTGTTGCCCTGTTGACCGTGTTCATGCTTTCTCTGCTGGTTACTCTGCTGCTCTGTTTTCATTCACGTTCCCAATCCCCCTCCCCTATTTGGCCCTGTCCTGTTACTCGATTCATGCTTGTTTTGTTTCGCCCCATGTTTATGCCTTACTAATGTTCTGGTTCTGCCGAGAATAGTTGTCTAATTTTGATAGATTCTGGTTGTGGAATGATATTGCTGGTTTTCCTGTGAATAGTCGAATGAAGATAATCTGTTGGTGGATTGTAGTCTGTTGGTGTTAATATGGTAGTCAGATTGTTAATCATAGGCTATTTTAGTTGAATAATGATTTTGTGATGGGTTGTTAATTTGTGCTGGTTTTGCTTTATTGGTGTTGGTTTTTGGTTTGGTTTGGTTTGATTATGTTATTAGAATGCAGTTAATAGCTTAGTTAGTCAACTAAGGTTTTTGTTTAGGTAATATAAGTTTCTCAATGACCTAAATCTTTCACGTTGTCCCTGAGGATACGACCCTCAAGTGCTATAGCAAGTGCTGTACGCTTGCGGCTTTCTTTTCAGTTTTTCACTCTTAGTATTCAACCAACAAGTTTTTGGCGCCGTTGCCGGAGACGACGGCGAGAGATTAGGTCATTTTCTTTTTATTTTCATTTTTAGTACTGTGTTTTGATGATTTCATTAGTAGTTATTTAGTTGTGTCAATTATTTTAGTTGATTTTGTTATTTTGGTATAAATCATCACTTATTGTTATCGTTTCTTCAAAAAATCCAAAAATCCAAAAAAAAATCCAAAAATCACAAAAAAAATGAAAAAAATTCATAAATCAAAAAAAAATTGAAAACCTTCAAAAATCACAAAAAATTTTGAAAAACCAAAAATCGAAAAAAATTGAAAAAAAATTGAAAACCCTAAAAATTGAAAAAATTTGCCCAAAAAAAACCCAAAAAAAATTCAAAATGCTAGTTTTCAATTTCCCGCAATTTGAGCATGAACCTTTTTGGAATTATTTTTCAAGCTTTAATGATTATCGTGCTCAATTGAATCATAATTTTCAAAAATGGGAAATTTGTGAAGTTGTTATTGAGAGTCTAAATCTCGAGTCAAGGAATTACAGTGAATCACTTTGTCCTAGAGGTGTTCCTGAATTATTATCTAAAACTCAAAATGAAGTTTGGGATTTCTTTGAAAAATTAGCTTGGGAAACCTACGCGTTTGGACAAGCTAATCAAACTTTTATATACCCGACTCATGGAGAGTATGATTTTCATGCTAATTCTAACCCTTCAGATCATTTTATGGATTCCTATGACTCATCTTATTCTTATGTGACTCCTGTTTTGTGCGATTATTGTGAATCTCCTGATCATGCTGCTTCTACTTGTCCTTTTCGTGAGTATATTGATGCTACCTGTGCAAGTTTTGAAAAGAACATTAATGATATGACTGATCACATGATAGAGACGATGAAATTGAGAATTGCTGAATATTCTCAATCTTTTAACCAGATTAGGGAAATTTCTAGTGAGATTGATACTAGTTTAGGGTCTCCTAAACTTGATATTAGTCTCTACGATGATTTTGAACCTTCTTATTCTGTTAGGCCTGATTTGAATGAAAACATGTCTCTGCCTAGTCTAGAACAAGAAAGTGACCTCCCTAAGTCTCTATCAACAGACCTTGCACCTTGTATTGACTCACCTAATACTATCACTGAAGATGTTTTAGTTGATTTACCCACCACTTTGAACAGCTTTTCTGAATTAGAAATGGGTAAACAATCTGATACGGTTAATGAGTTAGAAATAAGCATCACACCTGAAATTAAGCCTCATGATTTAGATGATTCAACACTTATTTCACAGGAGTTATGTGAAGAAGAGACTGCACCCACTGTTTTGAACTTAAATGATGATATTCTTTGTGCAGAATATGAATCTTTTTCATATGGGCTTAATGTTACTGAAGGTCTTGATTTGGATTCTCATGCTGAATTTGAATCATTCTCTTTTGATTCCATCATTTCTGACCTTTTAATTAAATCTGATGATAATATTCTACAAATCGAATATGAATCTTTTTGTGGGTTTGATGTTGATATGAGTTTGAAGGAGGATTTCCGTGCTGAATATGAATCATTTTTTGTTGATCCTGTCCAAGCTGACCTCCTCGTTGAATATTGCAGTTCTTCCCTTTCCCCTCTTCTTTCATATTTAGACCCTCCCGCGTCTACTTTTGTCGAGTCTGAGACATTGATGCTTGATACTCCTTGTGTAGATCAGATTCGTGATGATAATGACATAAATAGACTCAAAGACCCTTTTGAAATGGAAGGCTTGACTTTAGGCCATTATTTGCGCTCTGATTTTCATATTTCCTTTGATTGGCCTTGTTTTAGTTCTCTCCCCTCCCCTCTTAGAGATGTGAGATTTCATTTAGATGAATCAGATCACCTTAGATGGTTCATGCATTCATATAGTCATATCTTCATTAAACCATTGACTGGTGCATCTGATTTTACATATACACATCTCTCTTCAGATTGGGCTACGACCTTTGATAAGCTCAAAAAAGCATTGAGTTGCATTGAATTTATGCATCTTATTTGGGCCATCCTTCTTGTTTCTCACTATTTGCATTTTTGTGAGGATTGTGCCCGTATGTTTAATAGGCTACTACGAGCATTAGTTGGTTTTGATCTGAGTAGCTGCTTGTAAGTTGTGATGGAGTGGCTGATGCTCTATAAGCCTTATAGTTTGGGTACAACATGTATCCAACCTGGTATGATCGTTCCAACCTTCTTCTTTCTTTTTTCTATTTCTTTTATTTCCTTTTTGAACTTAGTTGTACATATTTAGGATTGTGAATATATGAGTGTTTTAGTTCTTTTGTTTGGTTTCCTTGATTCTGTGTTTTGTTTCTTTGGTTTAGTGTTTGTTTAATAGTTTCCTTTTTGTTCCCTTTTTGATGCTTCAGTGGCTTTGTTTTCGTCTTTCCTTTTGTTTTTCTTTTCTTTTGTCTTTTGTCTCATTTTAGGTTTCTTTTGGTTTAGTAGGTCCATGATTTTGGTTGTGAGTTTGTTTTGTGAATATGTGTGTTTCCTTTGGTTTTAGTTTTGATTTTCTTTTTCATTTTGGTTTTATTTGGTTTTAGTTTTGTTTTTGGTTTTTGTGGTGTCCTAGTTGTATATAGTTTAGGTTTTATGGCTGTATAGTTGATGAGCTGGCTTTTTAGCGCCTTAGTTCCCACAATGAGGATATTGTGAAGTTTTGGTGGGGGGGTGAGGTGCCCATTTTCGCAAAATATTTGAAAATTCAAAAAAAATTTTAGTTTTGTTTTTAGGAATATTTGTACTATTTCTGATTAGCTTAAATCCCCTGTACTTTATTTATTAGCTTGTATATAAGTAGGATGTGCATTATAAGTCTCCACCTGCAAATGTGATATTCTAAGCCCTAATTCTAACTTCAGTCGTTCATTATAGGTTGTGTAATCTAGTCCTTATTTATTTCTTCATCATTATCTTTAGGTCTTAGGTTTCCATGAATGATTCTCCTACTAGCTTGTGACACAAATACTTTGAAAAAAATGTACTATGAATAAGAATGAAAGAAAGAGAAAAAAGAGATGAAATAAAATTTGGAATGACAAGTATCCCTTTGAGGCATGCGCTACTGGGCGTTACCCTTTGAGCCACGTGCTACTGGGTGTTACCCTTTGAGGCAATATTGCTACTGGAAAGCTTGCTTCCAAAAATTAGTATGATAATAATGTAGTTGTATCAACTAAGTAGGATTGAGTCAATTCTGGTCAATCTAAGCCCTGAGATGATGATACATTTGCACACGAACACCAGGATGGATTCAAAATCTTTATGTTCAATGGGGTGAAAAATTAGTGCTTTGATGTCATTCAGGAGGTAGAGGGCTTTGAAGTACATTCTTATATATGCAGGTCAATAATTGAGTACATGGGTGATCTAGCTTATCAGAGATGTGTGCATATTTTTCCCAGATTTTGTACATATCAGTTTTGAGAAAAAACCAAAAAGATTTTCTTTTATATTTGAAATAATTTTGTGGATATTTCACTTAGAAACCCTCACGAGAACTCAATCGTCCACTTGGGAGATCAGGGGGTTTAAAGAGCTTGTTGCATACGCTAAATGCAACCTTGATTCCTACGACAGTAAGTTAGGATTTTCTTTTCTTATTTTCTATTTTCTTTTAGTTAGTTTAGTTTTTTTTACTCGAGGACGAGCAAAATCTTGGTGTGGAGGTATTTGTTCACACCAAAAATGAGCTATTTTTAATAGAGTTTTGCACTAATTTTATGCTCGTTTTTATCGTATTTTTAATATTTTTATTTGATTTTATTTTATTTTGCAGGATTTGAATAAATTCAGAAAAATGGCTAAAAATGTGATAAAAATAGCAGAAAATGCCGGGAGTTAGAGAACCGGGTCCAAATTTCCAAGAACCGGGTCCAATTTCCCTGAATCGGCCCAAGAAAAGAAACAAAAAGGAAAAAAACCAGACCGGCTCAAAAGAACCGGTCCGGTTCAAAATCACAGAAACCGATCGGCCTTTTATTTCCTCCCCTCCCCCTGCGTTTTTTCTCTCTCCTCGCCTGTCTTCTCTTCGTGCCTCAACCCAGAACCCGAGCTCTCCTTCATCCACCTCCATCCCCAACCTCATCTCATCTCTCTCTCTCCTCAAACTCCCACCCCTAAATCACGCTGTCAACGGCACGTTATCCCCCACCGTTGTCGCCATCACCACCGTCCACGAGAGCACAGATCGAAGGGTCGAAATTTCAAGGGTTCGGGGTATAAATCGATCGCGACGCCATTGAATAAAGGGGTTAGGTAATTTTTAGGTTTAGTTTAGGTTTAAATTCTGTTTTAGGGTTAGATTTGTTCGTTTTTAATTTCGTTTTCAATCGTTCAAAATTTAGGGTTAGATTAGGGTTTCAATTGTTTAGTCGATTTCAGCCTTCAAATCCTCGTAATTTGGTATACTCTCGGAATTTTTAGTATTAATCTTCAATATTGGTTTGATTTTGCAAAGTTTTTGGGTATGAATTGAATCTGGGTTTTGTGAGATTTCGAAGCATTTTCCTCCCCTGTTGCGGCTTCTCCTGTTTCAAAGCAGAGCAGGTTTGGTCTTACTCGACTTGTTTTTCAGTTGCTGGGTTCGATTAATGGTTGAATTTGATAGATTGATGATAATGGATGATGATTGATGGAATCCCCCTCCCCTATTGCCGTGTTGTTGCCCTGTTGACCGTGTTCATGCTTTCTCTGCTGGTTACTCTACTGCTCTGTTTTCATTCATATTCCCAAATCCCCTCCCCTATTTGGCCCTGTCTTGTTACTCGATTCATGCTTGTTCTGTTTCGCGCCATGTTCATGCCTTACTAATGTTCTGGTTCTACCGAGAATAGTTGTCTAATTTTGATAGATTCTGGTTGTGGAATGATATTGCTGGTTTTCCTGTGAATAGTCGAATGAAGATAATCTGTTGGTGGATTGTAGTCTGTTGGTGTTAATATGGTAGTCCGATTGTTAATCATAGGCTATTTTAGTTGAATAATGATTTTGTGATGGGTTGTTAATTTGTGTTGGTTTTGGTTTATTGGTGTTGGTTTTTGGTTTTTGGTTTGGTTTGGTTTGATTATGTTATCAGAATGCAGTTAATAGCTTAGTTAGTCGACTAAGGTTTTTGTATAGGTAATATAAGTTTCTCAATGACCTAAACCTTTCACGTTGTCCCTGAGGATACGACCCTCAAGTGCTATAGCGAGAGCTGTACGCTTGCGGCTTTCTTTTCAGTTTTTCACTCTTAGTATTCGACCAACACGTGCGGTTGCTCATCCCATTACTCTTTTCCCTTTTTCCAGGTTTTCTTTGTGATAGGTAGAAGTCGCTTCATTTATGCCGAGTTGGAGTGTACCCTTGGTTAATAAGGTGTCATGCGTACACGTATAAAAGTGGATCCATGTGTTTAATGATGTAATGTAATATATTCTTGGTTTGTAAATGTATATAAACAAGTACTCTAGTTCATGTAGTGTATTTTGTTTATGAGTCGCTCTGTATGACCAAGTGAGCCAACCATCTTACTAGCCAGATGCCTTTAAAGTAGATTTAGTTACGTTTTTGGATGTAAACCCCAGTATTCTGGGTGTGTGATCCATTGAGTTATATCTTTTATTTCCTTCTTTGTTATGGAACTTTATGATTTGGTGCATGTGACTCGTAGAGCTGTGAACTCCGGTGTGTAGCTGTTGAGCTTATTTTAGTGTTCTATATATTTTTACTCAATGAAGGGGTTTATTGTAAGGTTTTAGCCTGAAAAATGATCAGTTTTCAGGCAAAACTCTGCCCATTTCCCTCCAAAACTTTTGTGGGATTTAAGAAAACGTTAGCCCTAGGGTTGGGGATGTTGCATGAGCTTTAATGGCTCTTAGCCCAAAATCCAAATAATGTTTTAGCCCCATTTGAGTCATAATAGTGGTCTCAGTCAGTAAAAAAAACAAAAAAGCGAAGAAACTCAACCAGGTTCTGTCAAAAATATTAAAAGAAAAACAAACAATTCACATACCACCCTCTATTTAGGGCAACGAGTTGAAATTTAGTGCACAGTAGCCTCGCTTGTATCTAAGGAGTCTGTATACATGATTCAATGCCTAGGAGAAAGTAGAGCAATCATCATAGGGCTCACAGGGGAACCCGGTCGGAATCCAAGCGTGAGATCCAGTCGAGTTCACTTTACCTCAGTCCATATCTATTTGTATCCATGGCATAGAGTCAGTTTCCTAGGCCCTCAAGTACTAGGTTTTAGCTCTTAACGCGGCATAGTTCATTATGAGGTCTTTAATTTTTTAAAAAAGTATTAAGATGAGCTGATTCTAAGAACCGCTTATTAATTGATCAGGATAGGGAAGACGAAGAAGGTATCCCAACGGAGTCCATAAATTAGGAGACCCGAAAGAACTCCACCAGTAGGGTCAAAGTCAAATTCGAAATTCACATCAAGGTCTAATTCCTTACCAGTTCCAATGGCTGGATATTACGATATTACTGAGCTTATAAAGATGATGGAAAGAATGCAAACTACAGTAGAGAAGAGTAAAAAGAAGATGGAGACGATGGTCACTGCACTTCAAAACCTTACCAAGGAACTCCAAGAAGAGTAGTGAGCAACCGCACAATGAAGAGGATAGATGATGGAAAGGGAGAGCCTGCCATTAAGAAAGAAGAAGAAATGGAAAAAGAGCGCCTCTTAAACTAATCCATGAGTAGATTATATAGAACAGCTGCTTTAAGGAACCTTTCATGTTTAACAATCATTTTAACGACTATAAGGGATTCACTTCAATTGTAAAAGGGTGGTTACCCCTAAAATTCACCATGTTGGACATCAAGTTCCATAAAATCGAAAACTGTATTCATCTTGTCAGGAATTTTTTAGTGACTTGACTTTAAAGGGAATTGACAAGGACATCTTCCATAACATATTTCCTTGGATCCTTGACAAGGATGTGCTAAGATGGTATCATTTTGCGAATCCACGAAAGGTGACGAGCTGGGATAATCTTTTCAGAGACTCTTATGTTAGTATTCATCCAATGTTGACCTCCTAATCACACTTAGAGGCTTAAACTAATCAAGTAAGAAAGGAAGAAAAAAAATTTTTAACCATCTTGTTAGATGAAGGGCAAAGGCTGCTCACATGGTAGATCAACCTTTAGAAGCTGATCAAGTGAGATTGTTCATTAAGAACCTCCAACCTACAGATAGAAAGCACTTAGGGTTCACGCTATTTGAGAATGCACTACACTGAGGAATGTAGGTTTGCTTGTAGAAGAGGAACTGGTAAAGAAGCACCTGCAAAGATTTGTGATAATAGGGACGACAACTACTAGAATAAGGATATTAAGGCTGGCTACTCCAAAGAAGTGCAAGCAATAAATCACTACACTGAGCATACCACCACAAGGACAACATATGCTCAGGCTCTAGAATGATTATTGGCTAAAAGAAAGATCGATCTTCCTAAGGTAAAGCCAAAAAATTGAAGTTATTAGGCAATATAAATTTTTTAACCCAACTAAATAATGCAATATCATCGGGCTTGGAAGTATGATACTAAGAAATGTTGGACTTTCAAGAAGGGGTTAGAAAGGATGCTCAAGGCAGGGTACATCCATTTGCCTAAAGTAGTTCAGCAGCCCACTAACGATAAAAATCCACTTGGAGACCATGAAAGTATTGTTACTATCAATGACGATTAAGAAAAGGAATGAGCCCTATCCATATACATACAGAGCATTCATGGCCCAAAGCAAAAGGTTTGCATGTTGGCATAGTATTCAGAAGTTCATAGCTTATGGGAAAGGGATAAGAAGATGTATATGAAACTCAAGAAGGTTACTGGCCTACTGAAGCAAGTTGTAATGATTTATAGGCAGAAAATAAAGAATATGACCTTTGGGGAGATGGAGACCAAGCTAAGGTCAAATAACTCCCTAAAGCTAGATAACACCAAGTTAAAAGGGGCCCACAATAGGCCTTAAAAAAGAAAAGAGGTTGATAATCCAAGAAGAGGATCTGCGCTGAAATAATTAAACAAACTTAAAGTAGAAGTAACTATTTGGTAACTTATGGTGGCTTTTCAAAGACACGGGTAACTCCTAATTAAGAACTTAGTAAGACTGACTTGTCTCCTGAAGCCACGGCGGAGGAAATGATAGCTTCAATCAGTATAAGTAAATGCACCATAATCATTATCAACGAAGATCTTCCACTAGGGGTCCAATGCACAACAACACCTTATACCACACTGTGGTATGCCCTCAAAAGTACATACCATTTACCCTGGTCGATAATGGGTCAGCTATGAATATTTACCCTTGGAGAACTGTAAATGGTTGGGAATTAGGAAAAGTTAATCCTTAACCCCTTCAACTCATTTGAGGGCATATGATAACTTAAAAGTGTTGGGCACCATCCTTCTTCCCATTAATGTAGCGCCTGTTTAAAGGATTATGGAATTATAAGATTTGGACATTCCGGCTGCCTTTAACTTGCTCCTAAGATGACTATGGCTTCATGAACACCAAGCAGTCCTATGTATCTTACACCAAAAAATGAAGATACTAATACAGGATAGGTGCTCACCATTGAAGAGGACAACTTGTATGCTACTGTCACTAACAAGGAGTAGTGTTATAAAAAGAGTATGAAGGTAACAACGAGCAACTCTATAAATTTTGAAACAGTAGCATCCTTCGAGAAGGATCCAACTCTTTTTGACTTTGATCCTTATTCAAACCTAAATGTGAATTCCATTCTCAAGAAATGGGGATACTTTTCAGGGCTAGCCATAGGCTAAGGGCATAGGACTAGATTGCCTTTCCCAAAAGGAGGATTACACATTCAGGTTAGGGTATCATCCCATTCTTAAAGAAGTAGCTAAAGCCAAGCCAAAAGTACAAGCTTGAAAAGCGATTATTAGAAAAGGATGCTAGAAGTACTACACCATAGGGCCATATCCGCTCACTTTTAATGGGCAGTTCTCTTGTGAGAAAGTCAATTGTCGCTTCTGTGGCCCTAAACCCCACTACGTAAAAGAGAAGGAGACATGGATACCGAGGTTAGAAATACTAAGTGACTACCAGCTATTAGAGGATCACCAACTACAATAAGAAGGCACCGATCCACCTAAGATGGACCTACCTAGCTCAAAGATGTATCTTTAGAATTCTGTTCGGGCAGGACTATAGGAAACAAGAAGACCCCGCTGCGGCTCCATCCCTGAGTATGTCTAATAGTGGTTTTGACCCTGCAAACTTCATCACCAAAGTTGGTGCACAAAGCAGTAAGTAAGCAACTGGGGTAGCTGAAGAAGAAGGAAAGATGTTAACATTTTAAGGGGTAGCTTAGGAAAGTCTGAGGTAGAGTCATAGAGTCGGTCTTCAGTTCTTATTTCTCAAAAATTTACATTAGATGTACTTATTTCAAATTTTAATAAGATGAATGCTTTGGGTTATGACTCATCTCATTCCCCTTCCCTAGAATTACCTCTAATAATACCAAAAATAACGAAATAATTCTAAAGAATTAAATCAAAGCATTGGAAGATCGTGAAAATTGAACTTTCATAATTGACCACACAATACTAGTTAATTTAAGGACTCCTGAGATGCCTGAGAACTTAAAATAGAAATAACTAACTCCAGAGGAGCAAGAAGGATTTACTTCACCCTTACAGAAATTCATTAATGTCTTTACATCGTCGTAAAAGACATTCTTGGTCTAGATCGAGAAGTAGCTGAGCATAATATCCCCCTCTATCCTGATGCCAAACCAAAGAAAGAAAACATTCATAGGACGAAACCAGAATGGGCCTTGAAGACAAAGGAGGAAGTTAATAAACAATTTTATGCAGGTTTCATTAAGGTGGCATAGTACCCTTAGAGGATAGCCAACATAGTGTCAATTTTAAGGAAGATGAAAGGGTGAGAGTGTGCATAAATTTCAAGGATCTCAATAAAGCAAGTCCAAAAGATGATTTTCCTTTACCACATATAGATATCTTTGTTAATAATACCAGTAGACTTGTTCTCCTCTCCTTTATGGATGGGTATGCTGACCATAACCATCTTAAAATGGTAAAGGAAGACATGGAGAAGACTACTTCATTACTCCTTGGGGAATGTATTGTTATATAGCAATGTCATTCGAGTTAAAAAACACTATGCCCACTTACCAAAGGATGACTACTACTCTACTGCTTAACTTAGTGAATAAGGAAGAAGAGGTATATGTAGATGACATGATTATAAAGTCCAAAGAAAGGGATGGACATGGTTTGGCTCTTTGAAAGTTCTTTGCTAGACTCCGAAAATACAATATGCGCTTAAACCCATAGAAGTGCACACTGGGGGTTGTCACTAGGAAGTTGTTAGGATATGCGGTCAGCCTAAGTGGAAATTGAGATTGATCCTTCAAAGATTAAGGCTATGGGAAATGCCTCCACCTAAAACCGAGAAGGAAATTCAAGGATTCATGGGACACGTATAGTACCTTAACCGCTTTATATCAAAGTTGACTATGATATATTAGCCAAGACGATAGAAGAAGAGGAAAGAGGCGTGTACTATTCAAGTAAGTTCTTGAATACACAACTTGTTACCCCCCAGGAAAAAATCTCTTTAGCACTGGTTTTGGCATCCAAGAAACTTAAGCATTGCATGTTAACCCATATGGTACATATATTGGCACCTATAGACCTAATAAGGTACTTACTACTGATTGTAATAGCTGGTGATAAGTGGTAAGGTTGTTAAGTGGACAGTAATGCTAACAGGATTTAACCTACACTATATCCTGTAGAAATCCATTAAGGGAAAAATTGTGCTCAACTTCTTGGCAGACTTACCAATGGAGGATCAAAATGAAGAATTCTTTGATTTTCCCAATGAATAAGTTCTCTAAGTGGAAGAAGATGTTTGGATAATAAATTTTGATGGGGCTTTAAAATGAAAAGGATTTGGTATAGGCATCCTTTTAGTATGTCCAGATTGGTTACATACTCCTATCTCAGTTAGGCGAGATTTCGAGGTTATTAACAATGTGGTAGAATAGATGGCTGTATTATCAGGTTGTAAGTTGTCATAGAAACAGGGGTAAACAATCCACAGGAGTACAGGCATTCCAATTTGATAATCAACCAAATCTCACAAAAATATAAAGTAAGAAATGAAGCTTTCGCACCATGCCAAGCTCATGTAGCGAATTTTAGTAAAAACTTTGCCATATATTCCTTATACTTGCCTTTCTCGTAAGGACAACAAATTTATTAGTGCTATAGCAAAGCAAGCTTCAATGATCAACATTCCTAGTCTCATCCATGCAATTCCAGTACTAGTTGAAAAGAGAGATACGCCAGCCCACTGTTGTACCATTAACGTATACAACATCGACCTTACTACTTAGTACTTCAGTAGTGCATGGGCAGGCATACTACAGATAAAAAGATCACTCCTTAGGGACCAATGTAATCTATCGAGTTTTGTCTACCAAAATATGCCAAGTAAAATTCTATTTCAAGAGAGTTTGATTTAACAACTTCTAATTCACTAATTTTTAAATTAACTAAGGAAACATGCCTAGGAATTTATGTAGTTATAACAGTTGATTGGATCAAAATGTAAATTATGTGCTTTTCTCTAATCGATTAATTTCGAGGATTTGCACTCTATCCAAAAATTTAGTTTATTCTTTCAAACTCAACAAAATTTGCCTAAACTAAGCGAAAGTCGTTCTTGCAGACTAATTTTTCTTAATCCAAGTTAAACATCTTCGATTACACTCTATGTCCTCCGAATAAGCAAATCTCTCTCTAGAGACGATGTTGCGTATGGTTTTATCAAGCAGTCTAACAACCAAATCTCACCTTTCAGTTTTTCACTCAATTGTTTCAAATGTGCAAGCAGATTTTGGCCAAAAAGCTACTCACAACATGATAATCACTTGATAGAATGAAATCTAACCGATCATGAAAATAAGCACAATTCTTTAGATTAAAACATGATCCAGCTATACTTTCATGAACTACTAAATCCCTAGACAAAATAAAAACGACTCGCTTATGGTTAAGGATTAAATAATTAACCAACGTTTCGCGAAATCTGAGCGGAAGGGCTTGACTGAGAATAGCCTTCAGGCAAGGGCTTCAAACCGCCTCATAATTAAACACTCACGCTCAAGTTTTCTCACCAATACAAATACCAAACTAAAAATCTAAACTAAAAAGAACAAAAATTTGAGAAAGAAGATAAACTATGGTACTCTTGCTTGCTTTCTATCTATATCTCAATGCATATGCCTTTTCTCCTGTTGCTGAACAAAGCCCTTTTATAGGAGAGCTCGGACGTTTCAGCCACACAGCTGAAGGAAGACGAAGAGGCAAGAGTTTCTCAACTCACCACGGCCTGACCGTGGCACACACCATGGTCTGACCGTAGTCTGGGTTAGAATCAGTTTTCTGCTCTTTTCTTGCTCCACAGGCATAACATCATACGCGTATCCATGGGGGAGGTCAAAATACATCCATTAAGGGGCAAAGTCTTGGTAAAAGGGCCTAAAATCCTACAAAATATATCAGACAACCATACCCAATTACAAATCGAGAATAGAAATATAAATAATAACATTTAAGCACATAATTCTCCTAAAAATGAAGCGAAATAGCCCTAAAATGACATATACGTTATGCACTTATCAAACTCCCTCATGCTTAAACCATTGCTTGTCCTCAAGCAATGCAAAGAAAAACAAAACTATACAACAACCTCCTCAGGATAGACATAGGTAACATTCAAATGGTAAGCTGATCCAAAGGTAGGCCAAAAAGATATAAAAATCATTAACAAACAGATTACGGAATGAAATTTTTAAAAACCTTTTGATAGACCACAATGTTAGAGTTGTATCAATCTGCCCAAATCGTTAAAAACAGTCATTTCAACATATGAAACAAGTAAGGCTACCAAGGCTGGTAGAACCTCACTATAGTTATATGGCGCTCATCACTCGTGTGCTTAATAATAATGAAGGTTCTCTCAATTCTCATTCCTTGGACTCAAGTTCTACCATATGCTTAATAAGACTCTCAAATTCGTCATCACTAATATGCAAACATACTAGACAATCATGAGGCATTTCATAGGGTTGTAATGGGGTCATGGGTAAAGGTAGGAGGGGAACAAATGTTTTGGAAGCCAGAGACTAAGAGCTGAACACTTCTGATGCATCATACTACATCTTTCTTTGACCATTGCAACTTATCAACAAAATACATCCCCTACTAAAGAGAGAAAGCATCGAAAATTACAAATAACTTACAATCCTAACAAGGCTAATACTTTCTTCCGTTTTTTTCTTTCTTTTTCTTTTTCTATTATTTCCCCCTTTTTTCATGTTCCTTTCTTTTTTTCGCTTTCGTTTTTTTTCCCAAAAAGGATAGCCCAGGAGAAATCCATAATAAGCTTTAAATTCTAACTCTAGTCCAAACTTTGCATAATAAAACAAGAGATTTATCAAAATCTCACATCCCTTCACCAAACAGCCCAAAATTCACTAAAAGATAACAATCCACCTTACTAGTGCCCTATCAAACTTAATGCAAAAGAATGAAACACTCCTCTAGTCTTGGCTTAAGGCTAGGACAAGTATTTAGCCATGGGCTATAATAGGAGGCTCAAATTAAGAAAATCGGATATAGGCTCAAAGGGCTAGCAAGGGATACAATACCCAACAAAGGTGGCTATTTGGCCATGGAGTTTAACAAAATGCCTCAATCATATTACTTAAATCCATATGCGAAATGTGATCTTGAATGAGAATCAAAGTAAGTTCTAGAGAAATGACGTCTAGGAAGAGTCACATATGAAAGAAAATATGAGACTAAATTGATGAATAGCCTCTAAAAGCTGAAAGCCTCATGGGACATCTACTATGTTCATAACTAGCCCATTAGTAAACACAAGCCAAAATTCATGTAAAGACTCATAGGGTATCAACTTACACTCGACATGTAGTCAAAACATGGAGCTCATTTCGAAAATTCATTCTCAAACATTTTCATACATAATTTGGGCAAATCGAAGCATTAAACTAAACCAAAGAAGTCTACCAAATCTAGGAAGATCATCATCGAAGGATTTTTTTTCTTTAATTCTTTTTTTAAAATTTTTATGAATGCTGCTAATAACAATGCAAACTAAAATGCAAAAAAAACTAATAAAAGAAAAACTAAAATGCAACCTAGAATGAAAACAAAACCAAATGCACTACTGAAATACTGCTAAACAAAACTAAAACCTTAAACAAAAACTCTAAAAGCTATCACTAACAACATATACAAAGCACAAGCACGCCAAACTAAATCAGGCATCAGATGCTAAATATAATAACTAACTCCCTCATGCTTGAATCATACATTGCCCTAAATGTGGGCATATAATAGAGAAAGGGAAGGGGGTAGCACGGAGCAATCAGAAAGGAGGTGGAGGGGGAGGACGGGGTGGTTGGCCATAAGAGATATGCCAATCTCACCAGGTCTCTAGACATGCCCTATAGTCCTAGAAATATTGACTCTAGATAGCAAGCATCCCATGAAACTCATCGTGACGCTCTTGGATAAAATCCAGAAAAGCAGCATTCTCAGAACCAACAAATGCTCTAAAGGAAAGTTACTCCTCTTGAATCAATCTAAGGGTGTCTTAGAGGTCAGTATAGTCAGGAGGGGGTGGTTCAAAGGAAGAACTAGATCCGGCTTGACTAGAATGAGGGGTTGGATGATGCGGTGTGAGTTGAACAACCTCGTCATCACCAGATACCCTGGTGAAGTAAGGTGGTTCGATCGACATTGGAAAGTGGAAAAGCCGATCCCCAGGGTAAATCTAACATAAATGCCCAGCCTCAACTTTACCAAAGTTCATAATTTCAAAAGCAGCTTCACCAAGCCACTCAAACCCAGAAACTCTATCTTCAAGATTGGGTTCAACACCCAAAAATCTAGCAACAGTAGTCACATTACCACCAATGACTATCCTAACTTTAGTGCTAACAACAGTACTATGCAATTGCCTGGCTAAAAAGGAACTGGGTCAAGCTGGACACCATCAAGCTTACACCATAAGAAGTATAACTCAGACAATCTTAGACGATTCAGACTATCGTCCAGAGCAAAAAGGGAACAAGCCAAAATATGCAGAGCTACTCTAATGCAAGGGTTTCTAATATGTGTGCACTTCGATGAACTAGTGTTATACCTAACACTCCCCAAAAGTCCATCCCAAAATGCATTCAGGTTGAGTTCGCAGGGGACCTAGTGGGCCGGTAAATCCATACTAGGTGGAAAACCGAAGACACTGTTAAAGGTAGCTAGGTTCAGTTCATATAATTGTCCCTGCAAATAAAACGATATGTATTCGGCTTACCATTGAGGCCCTCTAATGACCCGATATGGAGTGCACTTAGGAATTCTAGGGTCAAGTCCCGATGTGTATGATCTTTGATTTCTAAAATGTGTCCCATACCACCTCATGCAAACAACCATCGAATATCATCGAACATTCCTAACCGGGCTAACAATTCCTTATCATAATATCTAGTTGCTACAACCATGCGTTCATTTAAGCAATTATATTCAGCAACATGATCAGGATTTGTCAAACCAAGAGTGTGAGGAATGTTACCTCGAGCACGCACATTGGTGGAGGTTCAGAATGTCCTTTGAGGTTAAGGTGGTGCTTGACTTGAAGAACCAACCTCCTTGGAGCTCCTTTGTATCTTGGTTGGCACTATTGTTGTAAAAAGCAAAATAAAAACCAAAACTAAAACTGGATAGAAAATTTTGAAGGAAAAAATAAAGAAACTAAGTAAAAACAAGAAGAATAAGAGAAAGAAAAGTATGGGTATGGTGGATAAGTAAAGTGAGATGAGTTTAAAGAAGACGAAGAAGAAAAGAGATGAAATTTATATGCAAAGAGAAAAGATTGAGTGAAAGGGGATGATTTTGGGTGAAATGAGTAAAAATGGAGAAGAAATTAGGGAAGATTGAAGGTATTACCAATGGAGGGTTTAGAGAGAGAAAATGGAGGCAGAGAGAGACACTCGAGGTTGAAGATGATGAAGGAGATGAGTGGTCACCATGGTCAAAAATCTAGACCGCAGGCCGTAGTAGCACACAACGAACCGTGGGGTTAACCACGGTCAAACCGTGCTGTCTGCTGACACAGCTTCTTTTTTTTTCTTTTTTTCTTTTGTTGGGTTGACACCCCACGACCATAGTTATGGGGTTCTCGTTATAGCGCCAAACATTTTGTGCATAGATTTTTTTTTTCTATTTCTTTCTTTTTTTCCCCACAAACTACAAAAATAGTAAAAATAAAAGTCAAGGAAAGAAAAAGGAAAAAGAGCATGGGTTGCCTCCTAAGAAGCGCTTTTTTAAGGTTAAAAGCTTGACCTTTCTTCTATGTCGGTCTGGATCAGTAAGTGTATGGACATTGGGCTTTATCACGGACCACAAAGTCAAACTTCTTTAGTCGAACGTACCATCTTAAATTTTCTGGTTGAATGTCCTTCGTTTTCATAACACATTACTATAATGCATTATCTGCATGCAAAATAAAGCACACTCGTGGCCTACCAGGCGGGTTACTATCAACTTGGTTAACCCCCAAATCAAAATCTATATCAAATCCTTCCATAGAGGGCACACAGAGAACGGCTTGTACGAACCTACAATAGTCGCTCAAAGAGGACTCGTTAGGAATAGGGACCTCAGCCTCGGGCGTGTTAAGTGGCATAGGAGCAGTAAACTCTACCTCAACATACCTTTGTTCGGGGTCCTTATAAGAAATCCAGTCAGAATCAAGAGGATCTTCACACTTCAAGACATCCTCCATGTCATTCTCAGGGAAAAGGGGTAATGTATCCAATAAAGAAGAACTAGGATAAACCACGTCTTCCTTCCTATGACAAAAAACAGCATAGCGCCCTCCCACCTCATATGTAATCCGTCCCTTTCTTATACCAATGTGGCAGCCAGCTGTGGCCAAAATGGGCCGACTTAGGATAATTTGAGAAACATCTGTCTCGGGCATATCAACTATGATAAATTCCTTCAACACCCAAATATCTCCTATATTGACTAGCACATTATCCAATCTGCCTATGGGTTGCATCATAGAGCTGTTAGCTAACTGTAGTAAAAGGGGTGCAGCTAGTAATGGTCCTAGGTAAAACTTATGAAACAAAGAATATGGCATCATATTGACGCTTGTACCAAGATCACATAAAGCTCTCTCCATTTTCACTTTTCCCACAATACAGCAGATAGAAAAACTACCTGGGTTAGGGAGCTTAGGTGGAAAAACTGTGAGGATCTCTATGGTGTCATTCTCTACCAATGTTGCAGTCTTGCCACATTATTTCTTTCCTTGCTTCCAGCCATGATTATTTCTCTTCCTTCTTCCATTGGTATATCCTCAGGGTCAGTTAAGACCTCTACTTCTTCCTTCACGGTGACACAGTTATAACGCTCATGAGGGTTAGGTTTGGGCTTGCTAGCTAGGAAGTCTGTCTGGGGGCATAGTGAAAAACTAGCTTTTTGGGCAATTTGGGCTTCCAACCTTTGAGGCTAATTGCTTAACATACTCATCCTGTTTTTATTGCGCCATAAGCACACTTTCCATCATTGCTTCTAGATTAGACTTTTGGGGCATTTGAGAAGAGAACCGAGGTCTTTGAAAACCACAAGGTGGTCTAGCATTCATAGGGGGCATATTTGATGGGTTAGGATTAGACCTATAGGAGAAATTCAGATGATTCTTCCAACCCGGATTATAAGTACTAGAATAAGGGTCATTGGCAGGTCTCGGGTTGAAGTTTTGAGCATAGTTAACTTCACTAGGGTCTTTGGAAAAAGGGCTTCCAACTTGACAATTCAAAGTTATATGCTCAATAGAACCACAAATTTCATAAGGGAAGGGGCACTAGAATTCACAGCATCAACATTCATTCTATTCAGTCTTTGAGTCATAGCGTCTACTTTAGCGAAAAGTATAGTAAGCGCATCTACTTAAAGATTACCTCCAACCCATTAGGGTTGGCCTCGTTCGGTGGACCATTAAAAGTTGTTAACTGCCATCTTCTCAATTAGATTATAGGCTTCATCCTCAGTTTTGTTCATCAAGGTTCCTCCTGCCACCACATTAATAGCAGACCTCACAGGTTAGGTCACGCCGTTAATAAAGACTTGGATAATCATCCAACATTGAAGACCATGATGGGGGCATAAGCGCAGCAAACCTTTAAATTGCCCCCAGGCTTCATAGAGCGTCTCTTCATCTTTTTGCGTGAAGTTGGTGATCTGATTTCTCAAGCTTGCTGTTTTTTTTGCGGGGAAAAACTTGGTGAGGAAGGCTCTTATCAACTTATCCCAAGTGGTAATGCATCCAGATGGTAAGGAGTGTGACCAAGCGCTTGCTTTATCCCTCAATGAGAAAGGAAACAAGCGCAGGCAAATCACATCAGTGGAGACTCCAATAAGTTTTAACATATCGCAGACCTCTTAGATGACCGAAAGGTGTAGATTTGGGTCTTCCAAAGGCGTTCCTCCAAACTGGGATTGTTGCATCCTCGAAATGAGTGCTAGTTTAAGCTCGAAATTTTGGCATCAACAGTAGGACGAGCGATGCTCGAGGCGATTCCTTGGACTCCAGGCATAACGAAATCTCGAAGTGTCCTTCTTTGCTTACCTCCTTCTCCCGCCATGTTTGTTGGACTCCTTTTTATCTTTCGTCTTTGTTCTTCAATCCTTTACTTCTTCCTCCATAACCGTAAAGTCCTTTCTTTTGTCCACCAAAATATGCCAGGAAAAGTCCTAATTCAAGAGGGTTCGAATTAACAACTTCTAATTCACTAATTTTTAAATCAATTAAGGAAACTTGCCTATGAATTTATGTAGTTATGAAAGTTGATTGGATCAAAATGTTAAGCATGTGCTTTTCTCTAACCGGTTAATTTTGGGGATTTACAATCCATCCAAAAATTTAGTCTATTCTTTGGAACTCAGCCAAATCTGGCTAAACTAAGCAAAAGTCATTCTTTTAAACTAATTTCTCTTAATCCAAGTTAAACATCTTCAATTACACTCTATGTCCTCCTTACATGCAAATCTCTCTTTCGAGACGACGTTATGTTAGGTTTTATCAAGCAGTCTAACAATCAAATGTCATCTTTCAATTTTTCACTCAATTGTTCTAAGTGTGCAAGCAAATTTTGGCCAAAAATTCACTCACAACATGATAATCACTTAATAGAACAAAATCAAACCAATCATGGAAATAAGCACAATTCTTTAGAATAAAACATGATCCAACTATTCTTTCATAAACTACTAAATTCTTAGACAAAATAAAAACAGCTTACTCATGATTAAGGATTAAACAACCAACCAACATTTTGTGAAATCTGAGCGGAAGGGCTTGACTAAGAATAGCCTTCAACCAAGGGCTTCAAAGCAACTCAAGATAAAACATTCACGCCCAAGATTTCTCACCAATACAGATACCAAACTATAAAAAAAAATCTAAACTAAAAAGAGCAAAAATTTGAGAAAGAAGAGAACTACGCTACTCTTGCTTGCTTTCTATCCATATATCTATGCATATGCCCTTCTCTTCTGCTGCTCAATGAACCCCCTTTATAAGAGAGTTCGGACGTTTTCAGCCACACAGCCGAAGGAAGACGAAGAGGCAACAGTTTCTCAACTCACCATGGACCGTGGCAGACACTACGGTCCGACTGTAGCCTAGGCTGGAACCGATTTTCTGCTCTTTTCTTGCTCCACAAGCGTAGCATCACATGGGTATCCATGGGGGAGGTCAAAATACATCCATTAAGGGCAAATGCTAGGTAAAAAGGCCTAAAATCTTGCAAAACATATCAAACAACCATACCCAACCATAAATTGAGAATAGGAGTATAGATAATAACAGTAAGCACATAATTCTCCTAAAAAAGAAGCAAAATAACCCTAAAATGATGTATACATTAAGCACTTATCTGACTCCCCTTTACTTAAACCATTCCTTGTCCTCAAGCAATGCAAAGAAAAACAAAACTATACACAATCTCCTCAGGGTAGACATAGGTAACATTCAAATGACAAGCTCATCCAACAGTAGCCCAGAAAGATGCAAAAATCATTAACAAAAAGATTAGGGAATGAAATTTTTAAAAACCTTTTGAAATGTCAAACTTGAATCAATCTCCCTAAATCGTCAAATACAGTCATTTCAACATATGAAACAAGTAAGGCTTGCAAGGCTGCTAGAACCTCATTATAGTTATGTGTCTCTCATCACTCATGTGTTTAATAATAATGAAGGTTCTCTTAATTCTCATTCCTTGGACTCAAATCTACCAAAAGCTTAACCAAACTCTTAAATTCGCCATCACTAATATGCAGGCACACTAGAAATTCATGAGGACTTTTACATCCTTCTTAGACCATTACAATTTATCAACAAAATACATCCGCTATTAAAGAGAGAAAGAGTCGAAAATTACAAAAAACTTACAATCCCAACAAGGCTAACACTTTCTTTAATTTTTTTTCTTTCTTTTTCTTTTTATTTTTATTGTTTCCCCCCTTTTTTCATGTTCCTTTCTTTTTTTCTCTTTTGCTTTTTCTTTCAAAAAGGATAGCCAAGGGGAAATCTATAACGAGCTTTAAATTCTAACTCTTCTCTAAACTTTGTACAATGAAACAACGGATTTATCAAAATCTCACATCCCTTCACTGAACAGTTAAAATTCACTAAAAGATGACAATCCACCTTGCTAGTGTCCTATCAAACTTGGTGCAAAAGAATTAAATGCTCCTCTAGTCTTGGCTTAAGGGTAAGACAAGTATTTGACCATGAGGGGGTTAGCAAGGGATACAACACACAACAAAGGTGGCTATTTTACAGTGGGGTTTAACAAATCAAAGAGAAATGCCTCAATTGTGTTGCCTAAATGCATATGTAAAATGCAAAACTGAATGAGAATCAAAGCAAGTTATAGAGAAATAACGTTAAGGAAGAGTCACACATGAAAGAAAATATGAGACTAAATTGATAAATAACCTCTAAAGGCTCAAAGCCTCATGGGACATCTATCAAGGTCATGACTAGCTCATTAGTAAACACATGCGAAAATTCATGCAAAGACTCATGGGGTAATCAAGTCGCTCTCGACATATGGTTAAAGCATAGAACTCATTTCGAAAACTCATTCTTAAACAATTTTACGCATAATTTAGGCAAATCGAAGGATTAAACTAAACCAAAGAAGTCTACCAAATATAAAAAGACCACCATCGGAGGATTTTTCTTCTTTGATCCTTTTTTTCCCCTTTTTATGAATGCTCCTAATAACAATGTAAACTAAAATACAAAAGAAACTAATAAAAGAAAAACTAAAATGCAACCTAGAATGAAAAGAAAACTAAATGCACTACCGAAATACTACTAAACAAAACCAAAACCTAAAACAAAAACTCCAAAAACTATCACGAGCAAAATATACAAAGCACAAGCACACCAAACCAAATCAGGCATCAGATGCCAAATATAATGACTAACTCCCCCGTGTTTGAATCATACATTGCCCTCACTGTGGGCATATAATAGAAAAACGAAATCAGAAAGGAGGTGGTGGGGGAGGATGGAGTGGTTGGCCATAAGAGATATGCCAATGCTGCCAGATATCTAAACATGCCCTATAATCCTGAAAATATTAAGTCTGGATAGCAAGCATCCATGAAACTCATCGTGGAGCTCTTAGATAAAGTCCCAAAGAGCAGCATTCTCAGAAGAAACAAATGTTCGAAAGGAAACTTGCTCCTCTTGAATGGATCTAAGAGTGTCTTGGAGGTCAATATAGTCAAGAGGGGGTGGTTGAGAGGAAGAACTAGGTTCAGCTTGACAAGAATGAGGGGTTGGATGATGCAGTGCCAGTTGAACAACCTCGTCAACACCAGGCACCCAATAACGGTTGGCCTGATTAAGTAAGGTGGTTCAATCGACTTTAGAAAACGGCAAAAGTCAGTCCCCAGGGTAAATCCAGCATAAACGCCCAGCCTCAACTTTACAAAAGTTCATAATTTCAAAAGCAGGTTGATCAAGCCACTCGGACCTGGAAACCGCATGTTCAGGATAGGGTTCAACACCCAAAAATCTAGCAATAGTAGTTACAATACCACCAATGACTATCCTACCTCTAGTGCTAATAGCAGCACTATACAATTGCTTGGCTAAAAAAGAATCTGGGTCAAGCTGGACACCATCAAGCATACAGGACAAGAAGTACAACTCAAACAATCTTAGGACATTTAGACTATCGTCCCGAACAAAAGGTGAACAAGCCAAAATACGCTGAGCTACTATAATGCAAGAGTTTCTAATATGTGTGCATTTCGATGAACTAGTGTTGTACATAACACTCCCTGAAGGTTCAGCCCAAAATGCATTCTGGTTGAATTCGCAGGGGACTTGGTAGTTCGGTCAATCCATACTAGGTGGAAAACCGAAAATACTGTTAAAGGTACCTAGGTTCAGTTCATATAATTGTACCTGTAAATAAAATGATATGTATCCGGCCTGATATTAAGACCCTCTAGTGACCTTGATATGGAGTGTACTTAGGAATTCTATGGTCAAGTCCCGATATGTATGCTCTTTGTTTTCTAAAAAGTGCCTCATACCACCTTGTGCAAACAACCATCAAATATCACCGAACATTCCTAACCAGGCTAACAATTCCTCATCATAATATCTAGTTACTACAACCATGCGTTCATTCAAGCAATTATATCTAGCAACATGATCAAGATTTGTCAAACCAGGAGGGTGAAGAATGTTACCTCTAGCACGCGCATTGGTGGATGTTTGGGATGTCCTTCGAAGTTAAGGTGGTGCTTGACTTGAAGAGCCAACCTCCTTGGTGCTCCTTTGTCTATTGGTTGGTGCCATTATTTCAAAAATCAAAACAAAAACTGAAAACTAAATAGAAAAATTTGAAGAAGAAAATGAAGAAATTAATAAAAAGAACCAGAATAAGGGAGAGAAAAAGATGAGTATACTGGATGAGTGAAGTGAGATGAGTTTGAACAATAAGAAGAAGAAAAGAGATGAAATTTATGGAAAGAGAAAAGATTGAGTGAAAGGAGATGATTTTGGGTGAAAATGACTAAAAATGGAGAAGAAATGAGGGAAGATTGAAGGTATTAGCAATAAAGGGTTTAGAGAGAAAAAATGGAGGTAGAGAGAGGGAGACACTCGAGGCTAAAGATGAATTCTGAGCGAGGCGAGTGGTCACCACGGTTAAAAACCTAGACTGCGGGCCATAGCAGTGCACTACGGTCAAACCGTGATGTCCGCTGACACAGCTTCTTTTTTTTCTTTTCTTTTAAATGGGTTGAGACCCCACGGCCGTAGTTTTGGGGGTCTGGATGTGGTGGCAAAAATTTTATTCCTAGTTTTTTTTTCTATTTCTTTCTTGTTTTTTCCCCACAAACTACAAAAATAGTAAAAATAAAAGCTAAGGAAATAAAAAGGGAAAAAAAGCTTGGGTTGCCTCCCAAAAAGCGCTCTTTTGAGGTCAAGTGCTTGACCCTTCTTCTATGCGTGGTTCGGATCAGTAAGTGTATGGACATTGAGCTTTATCACGAACCACAAAGTTAAACTTCTTCAGCCGGAGGTACCATCTTAAAAGTTCTGGTTGAAGGACCTTCGTTTTCATGACATGGCACCATAATGCATTCTCTGCATACAAAACAAAGCGCACTCATAGCCTATTAGGCAGGTTACTATCAACTTGTTCAACCCCTAAATCAAAATTTGCATCAAATCCTTCTATAAGGGGCATAGAGAGAATAGCTTAGGCAAACCTGTAATAGTTGCTCATAGAAGACTCGTTAGGAATAGGGACCTTAGCGTCAGGCGTGTTAAGTGGCATAAGAGTAGCAAACTCTACCTTAACATACTTTATTTGGGATCCTGATAAGAAATCCAGTCAGAATCAGGAGGACCTTCACAATTCAAGATATCCTCTATGTCAATCTCAGGAGAAAGGGGTAATGCATCCAATAAAGAAGAATTAGAAGAAACAACATCGTTCTTCGTATGATAAAACACAGCATAGCATGCTTCTGCCTCAAATATAATTCATCCCTTTCTTACATCAATGTAGCAACTAGCTGTAGCCAAAATAGGCCGACCTAGGATAATTTAAGCATCATCGGTCTCGGGCATATCAACTATGAAAAATTCCTCCAACACCTAAATATCTCCTATATTGACTGTCACATTATCCAATCTGCCTATGGGATGCGCCATGGAGCCGTCAGCTAACTATAGTGAAAAGGGTACGGCTAGTAATGGTCCTAGGTGAAGCTTATGAAACAAAGAATATGACATTATACTGATGCTTACATATAGATCACATAAAGCTCTCTCAATTTCCACTCTTCCAATAATACAGGGGATAGAAACACTACCTGGGTCAGGGAGTTTAGGTGGAAAAATTGTGGGGATCTCTATAGTGTCTTTCTCTACCAACATGGCAGTCTTACCACCATTACTTCTCTCCTTTCTTCTAGCCATGATTATTTCTCTGCCCTCTTCCATTGGTTTATCCTCAGGGTCAGTTAAGTCCTCTGCTTCTTCGTTTAAGGTGACACAGTTACAATGCTCATGAGGGTTAGGTTCGGGCTTGCTAGCTAGGAAGTCTGTCTGAGGGCGTAGATGAAAACTAGCTTTTTGGGCAATTTGGGCTTCTAACATCTGATTATGAGTTATAAGTACATCAACCTTTGAGGCTAATTACTTAAAATGGTCGTCCTGTTTTTGTTATGCTATAAGCATAGTTTCCATCATTGCTTCTAAATTGGACTTTTGGGGCATTTGAGAAGGGAACGGGGGTCTTGAAAACCACAGGGTGGTCTAGCATTTATAAGGGGCATATTCAATGGGTTAAGATTAGACCTATAGGAGAAATTTGGATGATTCTTCCAACCCGAATTATAAGTGCTAGAATAAGGGTCATTAGCGGTCTTGGGTTAAAAGTTTTGAACATAGTTAACTTCACTAGGGTCTTTGGAAAAAAGGCTCCCGATTTGACAATTCAAAGTTACATGCTCAATAGAACCACAAATTTCACATGGGGAAGGGGCACTAGAATTCACAATATTAACATTCATTCGTTCCAGTCTTTGAGTCATAGCATCTGCTTTAGCATAAAGTAAAGTAAGCGCATCAACTTCAGGCTTACCTTCAGCCCATTTGAGTTGGCCATTGAAAGTTGTTAAGTGTCATCCCCTTAATTAGGTTATAAGCTTCATCCTCAGTTTTGCTCATCAAAGTTCCTCCTGCCGTCGCATCAATAACAGACCTCACACGTTGGGTCACACCTAGGCCTGGCAAAAATTGACCCGACTCGAACCCGCCCAAAAGTTTTGAGTTTTGAACATGATTTGCTCGACCTGAACTCGAAATAACCCGAACCCGAAAACCCCCGTAGGTTTTTGGGTCAAACCTGACTCGAACCCGAACCCACCGATTCGACCTGAATATTATGTACTTACTTTTTGTTTTCTTTAATTTTTTTCCTCTTAACAATAATAGTTTTTCATTATAGCGAAGCGTTTAGAGAGATGTCATATAATTATCACATCCCTTCCCAAATGACACAATGGTTCCCGACCGTTTTTACCCATAAAACAACGTCATATACAACTTATAAAAGGTACAATTTTAGAAAATGGCCCTGAAACAACTCTAATATTAAGAAAAATAATTTAGAATTAGATAAGTATTAAAAATGTGCGAGTCATAGCATTATATTCTTGATAAAATGAATATGTTTCATTGCAATTTAAATAAGATTATTCTATAATAGCCTAAAATTTTGATTTTATAATTAATAAATATTTATAATATCTGGCGCGTATATAATATTCTTTCATTTGGATTCCTTCTAATTGGTCTCGAATCTGATGCAATGTTGGGTAATGGACCAACTTATGTTCGTGTTAGGATCGATATAATAATAAAGCATGTCTGATTAGTTAATGCCAGGTTAATTGACGAAACATCAAATTATTAAATGGGCTATTGACGGGTCGAACCGCTTCGACTCATTAACATGCTTTAGATGGGTCGATCCATGAATGACCCGACCAATTATTAATGTTTTATTATGCTGGCCAATCTATCCAAACGTGACTCTGTCCACCTGTATATGAATTTCATATATCATGTTCAAAAGTTTGGATATTTTTTATATTCTTTGAAGAAATTACAATTACAATACTTTTTGATTAAATACAGACAACTTTAAGCAATAAATATGCAAATTTTTGATTTCGACAAAAAAAGAAATAATTCACTAAAAAGGTGCTTCAAACTCGTTGGGTTGATCCGAAACCCAGAAAATCGAAATATACCCGCCCGTATTTTATCCGACCGTCAAATACACCCGACCCGTATTTTATCCAAACCTAAATACACCTGACCCATATTTGACAAGTTCGCCCGAATTGATAGGTCTAGTCACACCATTATAAAAGGCTTGGATAATCATCCAATGGCTAAAGACCATGATGGGGGACGTAAGCGCAGCAAACCATTAAACTGCTCCCAAGCTTTATAGAACGTCTCTTCATCTTTTTGCGCGAGGTTGGTGATCTGATTTCTCAAGCTTACTATTTTGCCCGGACGAAAAGACTTAGCGAGGAAGGCTCTTGTCAACTCGTCCCAAGTGGTAATGCATCCAGATGGCAAGGAGTGCAACCAAGCCCTTGCTTTACCCCTCAATAAAAAAGAAAACAAGTGCAGGCGAATCACATCAGTGGAGATTCCATTAAGTTTTAACGTATCACACACCTCTAAGAAGACTGAGAGGTGTAGATTCGGGTCTTCCAAAGGCATTCTTCTAAACCGGGATTGTTGCACCATCGAAATGGGTGCCAATTTGAGCTCGAAATTGTTAGCATCAACAGTAGGTCGAGCGATTCTTGAGGCGATCCCTTGGACTCAAGGGGCAACGAAATCTCGAAGTGTCTTCTTTGGTCACCTCCTTCTCCCACCATGTTTGTTGGATTCCTTCTTATCTTACATCTTTGTTCTTCAATCCTTTGCTTCTTCCTCCTTAAGTCGGAGAGTCCTTTCAATCTCAGGATCGGATTCATACAAGATTGAACTTCGCTTAAATAAGAAAAATTCCTGTAAGCACTATCACCAACACTATCAGTGCAATCAAACAAGAAAATAAAAGAAAATAAAAGTAAAAGGCAATAAAATAGTTAGTCACTTTCGTAAGGCTAACTCAATAGTTAACAGATTTGTCCTCAGTAACGGCACCAAAAAAATTGACCACTGTCGCAAGCGCATGGGTAGTCGTAGTATAGAGAAAAAAAATCATTTCTCGAGGACCAATGTGATCTACTGAGTTTTGTCAACCAAAATATGCCAAGTAAAATTCTAATTCAAGAGGGTTCGATTTAACCCTTCTAATTCACTAATTTTTAAATTAATTAAGGAAACTTGCCTATGAATTCATGTTGTTATGAAAGTTGATTGGATCAAAATGATAAGCATGTGCTTTTCTCTATCCGGTTAATTTCGAGGATTTGCAATCTATCCAAAAATTTAGTCTATTCTTTCGAAGTCAACCAAATTTGGCTAAACTATGCAAAAGTCATTCTTTCAAACTAATTTCTCTTAATCCAAGTTAAACATCTTCGATTACACTCTATGTCCTTCTAAAATGCAAATCTCTCTTTTGAAACGACGTTATGTCAAGTTTTATCAAGCAGTCTAACAATCAAATGTCACCTTTCAATTTTTCAGTCAATTGTTTTAAGTGTGCAAGCAAATTTTGCCAAAAATCCACTCATAACATGATAATCACTTGATAGAACGAAATCCAACCAATCATGAAAATAAGCACAATTCTTTAGAATAAAACATGATCCAACTATGCTTTCATAAACTACTAAATTCTTAGACAAAATAAAAATTACTCACTCATGGTTAAGGATTAAACAACTAACCAACGTTTTGCAAAATCTGAGCGGAAGGGCTTCAAACCTCCTTAAGATCAAGCACTCACGCTCAACATTTCTCACTAATACAAATACCAAACTAAAAATCTAAACTAAAAAGAACAAAAATTTGAGAAAGAAGATAAACTATGCTACTCTTGCTTGCTTTTTATCTATATCTCTATGCATATGCCCTTCTCTTCTGCTGCTGAACGAAGCTCTTTTACAGGAGAGCTTGAACGTTTTTAGCCACACAGCCGAAGGAAGACGAAGAAGCAACAGTTTCTCAACTTACCACGGACCGTGGCAGACACCACGGTCCAACCGTGGCCTCGGCTGGAACTGGTTTTCTACTATTTTCTTGCTCCACGGGCGTAGTATCACATAGGCATCCGTGGGGGAGGTCAAAGTACATCCATTAAGGGTAAAATGCAGGATAAAAAGGCCTACAATCCTGCAAAACATATCAAACAACCATATCCAAGCATAAATCAAGAATAAGAGTATAAATAATAACACTAAGCACATAATTCTCCTAAAAATGAAGCAAAATAGCCCTAAAATATTGTATACATTAAGCACTTATCAAACTTCCCCAGGCTTAAACAGTTGCTTATCCTCAAGCAATGCAAAGAAAAACAAAACTATACACAACCTCCTTAGGATAGACATAGGTAACATTCCAATGGCAAGCTGATCCAATGGTAGGTCAAAGAGATACAAAAATCATCAACAAACAGGTTAGGGAATGAAATTTTCAAAAACCTTTTGATAGATCACAATATCAAACTTTAATCAATCTCCCTAAATCGTTAAATATAGTCATTTCAGCATATGAAACAAGGCTAGCAAGGCGGGTAGAACCTCACTATAGTTATGTGCCTCTTAGCACTCATGTGTTTGATAATAATGAAGGTTCTCTCAACTCTCATTCCTTGGACTCAAATATACCATAAGCTTGACAAGACTCTCAAATTCGACATCATTGATATGCAAACACACTAGACAATCATGAGGACTTTCATAGGATTGTAATGGGGTCATGGGTGAAGGAAGGAGTGGAATAAATGTTTTGGAAATGAGGAGCTATAAGTTGGAGACTAAGAGCTAAACAATTCTAGTGCATCATACTACATCCTTCTCAGACCATTATAATTGATCAACAAAATACATCCCCTATTGAAGAGAGAAAGTGTCGAAAATGACAAATAACTTACAATCCCAATAAGGCTAGCACTTTCTTCCGTTCTTTGTTTTGCTCTTTTTCTTTTTATTTTTATTGTTTCCCCATTTTTTTCCATGTTCCTTTCTTTTTTTTCGATCTCGTTTTTTTTTTTTTTTTAAACAAGGATAGCCAAGGGGAAATCCATAACGAACTTTGAATTCCAACTCTTTTCCAAACTTTTTACAATGAAACAAGGGATTTATTAAAATCTCACATCACTTCACCAAACAGTCAAAATTCACTAAAAGATAACAATCTACCTTACTAGCGCCCTATCAAACTTGGGTCAAAAGAATGAAACGCTCCTCTAGCCTTGGCTTAAGGATAGGACAAGTATTTGGCCATGAGTTATAATAGGAGTTTCAAATTAAGAAAATCGGATATAGGGTCAAAGGGGTTAGCAAGGGATACAATACACAACAAAGGTGGCTATTTAGCCATGGGGTTCAACAAATCAAAGAAAAATGCCTTAATCATATGGCCTAAATGCATATGCGAAATGTGATCTTAAATGAGAATAAAAGCAAGCTCTAGAGAAATGACGTCAAGGAAGAGTCACACATGAAAGAAAATATGAGACTAAATTGATAAATAGCCTCTAAAAGCTCAAACCATCACGGGACATCTACCAAGGTCATGACCAGCTCATTAGTAAACACATGCTGAAATTTATGCAAAGACTTATAGGGTATCGCACTTAAAATGTGGTCAAAACATGGAGCTCATTTCAAAAACTCATTCTCAAACATTTTTATACACAATTTGGGTGAATCAAAGGATCAAACTAAACCAAATAAGTCTACCAAATCTAGAAAGATTATCATCGGAGGATTTTTTTTCTTTAATTCTTTTTCTTTTTTTTTTTGCTTTGTATGGATGCTCCTAATAACAATGCAAACTAAAATGCAAAAAAAACTAATAAAAGAAAAACTAAAAAGAAACCTAGAATGAAAAGAAAACTAAATGCACTACTGAAATACTACTAAACAAAATTGAAATCTAAAACAAAACGTCCAAAAAGTATCACCAATAATATATACAAAGCACAAGCACACCAAACCAAATCAGACATTAGACGCCAAATATAACAACTAACTCCCCATGCTTGAATCGTACATTACCCTGAATGTGGGCATACAATAGAAAAAGGGAAGGGGGTAGCATAGAGAAATAAGAAAGGAGGTGTTAGGGGAGGATGGGGTGGTTGGTCATAAGAGATATGCCAATCCCGCCAGGTCTCTAGACATTATCTATAGTCCTGGAAATATTGAGTCTGGTACCAAGCATCCCACGAAGCTCATCGTGGTGCTATTGGACAAAGTCCCGAAGAGCGTCATTCTCAAAAGCAACAAATGTTTGTAAGGAAACTTGCTCCCCTTGAACGGATCTAGAGGTGTCTTGGAGGTCAGTATAGTCAGAAAGGCGTGGTTGAGAGGAAGAACTAGGTCTGGCTTGACTAGAATGAGGGGCTGGATGATGGGGTGCGGGTTGAACAACGTCATCATAACCAGGCACCCAATAATGTTTAGCCCGGTGAAATAAGGTGGTTCGATCGACATTGGGAAGTGGCAAAAGCCAGTCCCAGGATAAATCCAACATAAATGCCCAGTCTCAACTTTACAAAAGTTCATAATTTCAAAGGTAGCTTGATCTAGCCACTTGGTCCTGGAAACTGTATCTTCAGGATTGGGTTCAACACCCCAAAAACTAACAATAGTAGTCACAATACCACCAATGCCTATCCAACCTTTAGTGCTACCAGTAGTGCCATGCAATTTCTTGGCTAAAAAGGCACATGAGTCAAGCTGAACGCCATCAAGCACACAGGATAACAAGTATGACTCAGACAATCTTGAGACATTCAGACTATCGTCCCGAGTAAAAAGTGAACAAGCCAAAATACGCTGAGCTACTGTAATGCAAGAGTTTCTAATATGTGTGCACTTCGACAAACTAGTGTTGTACCCAACACTCCCCAAAAGTTTGCCCCAAAATGCATTCAGGTTGAACATGTAGGGGACTTGGCGGTTTGGTAAATCCATACTAGCTAGAAAACCGAAGACATTGTTAAAGGTATCTAGGTTCAGTTCATATAATTGTCCATGCAAATGAAATAATATGTATCCAGCTTAACATTGAGGCCCTCTAGTGACCTCGACATGGAGTGTACTTAGGAATTGTAGGGTCAAGTTCCGATGTGTATGCTCTTTGATTTCTAAAAAGTGTCCCATACCACCTTGTGCAAACAACCATCGAACATTCCTAACCAGGCTAACAATTCCTCATCATAATATCTAGTTTCTACAACCATGCGTTCATTCAAGCAATTATATCTAGCAACATGATCAGGATGTGTCAAACTAAGAGGGTGAGGAATGTTACCTCTAGCACGCGCGTTGGTGGAGGTTTAGGATGCCCTTTGAGGTTAAGGTGGTGCTGTACCTGAAGAACCAACCTCATTAGTGCTCCTTTGTCTCTTGGTTGGTGCCATTGTTTCAAAAACCAAAACAAAAACCAAAACTACAAACAAAATAGAAACATTTGAAGAAGAAAATGAAGAAATTAATAAAAAGAAGAAGAACAAGAGAGGGAAAAAGATGAGTATGGTGTATAAGTGAAGTGAGATGAGTTTGAACAAGAAGAAGAAGAAAGAGATGAAATTTATGGGGAAAGAGAAAAGATTGAGTGAAAGGGGATGATTTTGGGTGAAAATGCAGAAGAAATAAAGGAAGATTGAAGGTATTAGCTATGGAGAATTTAGAGAGAGAAAATGGAGGTAGAGAGAGCGACACTCAAGGTTGAGGATGAATTGTGAAGGAGATGAGTGGTCACCGCGGTCAAAAACCTAGACTGCGGGCCGCAACAGTAACCAACGGACCGTGGGGTTCACCACGGTCAAACCGTGGTGTCTGCTGACACAGCTTCTTTTTTTATCTTTTTTTACTGGGTTGACACCCCACGACTGTAGTTCTAGATGTCCGGCCATGGTGCGAAACATTTTATTCATAGTTTTTTTGTCTATTTCTTTCTTTTTTTTCCCACAAACAACAAAAAGAGTAAAAATAAAAGCTGAGGAAAGAAAAAGGAAAAAGAGCTTAGGTTGCCTCCCAAGAAGCGCTCTTTTAGGGTCAAGAGCTTGACCATTCTTCTATGCCGGGTCCGAATCAGAAAGTGTATGGACAATGGGCTTTATCACATACCACAAAGTCAAACTTCTTTAGTTGAAGGTACCATCTTAAAGGTTCTAATTGAAGGTCCTTCATTTTCATGACACGGTGCCATAATGCATTATCTACGTACAAAACAAAGCGCACTTATGGCCTATCAGGTGGGTTACTATCAACTTGTTCAACCCCCAAATCAAAATTTGCATCAAGTCCTTCCATAAGGGGCATAGAAAGAACAACTTACGTGAACATGCAATAGTCGCTCATAGAAGACTCGTTAAGAACAGGGACCTCAGCCTTGGGCGTGTTAAGTGGCATAGGAGCAGCAAACTCCACCTCAACATACCTTTGTTCAAGGTCCTCATAAGAAATCCAGTCAGAATTAGGAGGATCTTCACAATTCAAGGCACCCTTCATGTCAATCTCAAGGGAAAGGGGTAACGCTTCCAATAAAGAAGAACCTGGAGAAACCACATCTTCCTTTGTATAACAAAACACCGCATAGCACCCTTCCACCTCAAATTTAATTCGTTCCTTTCATACATCAATATGGCAACCAGCTGCAGCCAAAATGGACCGACCTAGGATAATTTGAGCATCATCGGTCTCGGGCATGTCAACTATGGTAAATTCCTTTAACACCCAAATATCTCCTATATCGACAGGCATGTTATCCAATCTACCTATGGGTTGCCTTATAGGGATATCAGCTAACTGTAGTGAAAATGGTGCAGCTAGTAATGGTCCTAGGTGAAGCTTACGAAACAAAGAATATGGCATTATACTGACACTTGCACCTAGATCACATAAAGCTCTCTCAATTTCCACTTTTCCCACAATACAGGGGATAGAAAAACTACCTGGGTTAGGGATCTAAGGTGGAAAAACTATGGGGATCTCTGTAGTGTTATTCTCTACAAAAGTGACAATCTTGCCAGCATTGTTTCTCTCCTTACTTCTAGCTATGATTATTTCTCTACCCCCTTCCATTAGTATATCCTCAGGGTCAGTTAAATCCTCTACTTCTTCCTTCAAGGTGACACAGTTACCATACTCATGAGGGTTAGGTTCGGGCTTGGTAGCAAGGAAGTCTATCTGGAGGCGTAGATGAAAAACTAGCTTTTTGGGCAATTTGGGCTTCCAACTTCCTATTATGAGTTGTAAGTACATCAACCTTTAAGGCTAATTACCTAATATACTCATCTTATTTTTGTTACGCCATAAGTATACTTTCCATCATTGCTTCTAAATTAGACTTTTGGGGCATTTGAGAAGGGATCGGGTGTCTTTGAAAACCACGGAGTGGCCTAGCATTCATAGGGGGCATATTCGATGGCTTAGGATTAGACATATACGAGAAATTCAGATAATTATTCAAACCCGGATTATAAGTGCTACAATAAGGATCGTTGGCCGGTCTCGGGTTGAAGCTTTGAATATAGTTAGCTTCACTAGGGTCTTTGGAAAAAGGGCTCCCAACTTGACAATTCAAAGTTACATGCTCAATAGAACCACAAATTTCACAAGGGGAAGGGGCACTAAAATTCACAGCATTAACATTCATTCGGTCTAGTCTTAGAGTCATAGCATCTAATTTAGCATAAAATAAAATAAGCGCATCAACTTTAAGCTTACCTTCAACCCATTTGAGTTGGCCCCATTCAGTGGACCATTGAAAGTTGTTAAGTGTCATCTCCTCAATTGGATTGTAGGCTTCATCCTCAGTTTTGTTCATCAAGGTTCCTCCTACCGCTACACCAGTAGTAGACCTATAGGTTGGGTCACACCATTATAAAAGGCTTGGATAATCATCCAACGCTAAAGACCATGATGGGGGCATTAATGCAGCAAACCTTTAAACCAATCCCAGACTTCATAGAGCGTCTCTTCATCTTTTTGCGTGAAGTTGGTGACCTGATTTCCCAACCTTGCTGTTTTGCTCGGAGGGGAAAACTTGGAGAGGAAGGCTCCTGTCAACTGATCCCAAGTGCTCCAGATGGGAAGGAGAGCAACTAAGCCCTTACTTTATCCCTCAATGAGAAAAGAAACAAGCACAGGTGAATCGCATCAGTGGAGACTCCGTTAAGTTTTAACGTATCGTACACCTCTAAGAACACCGAGAGGTGTAGATTCGGGTCTTCCAAAGGCATTCCTCCAAATTGGGATTGTTGCACCATCAAAATGAGTGCCGATTTGAGCTCGAAATTGTTGGCATCAACAGTAGGGCGAGCGATGCTTGAGACGATCCCTTGGACTGCAGGGGTAACGAAATCTCGAAGTGTCTTTCTTTGGTCACCTCCTTCTCCCGCCATGTTTGTTGGATTCCTTCTTGTCTTGCATCTTCGTTCTTCAATCCTTTGCTTGTTCCTCCTTAAGCGGAAAGTCCTTTCAATCTCAGGATTGGGTTCATACAAGATTGAACTCCACATAAACAGGAAAAATTCCTGCATGCACTGTCACCAACAATACCAGCGCAATCAAACAAGAAAATAAAAAGGAAATAAAAGTAAAAGGCAAGAAAAAACTTTGTCACTGCCCCAAGCACACGAGTAGTTATAGTATAGATAAAAGGATTATTTCTCAGGAACCAATATAATGCATCGACTTTTGTCTACCAAAATATGCCGGGTAAAATTCTAATTCAAGAGGGTTCGATTTAACAACAACTAATTCATTAATTTTTAAATCAATTAAGGAAATATGCCTATGAATTCATGTAGTTATGAAAATGGAGTGGATCAAAATGATAAGCATGTACTTTTCTCTAACCGGTTCATTTCGAGGATTTGCAATCTATCCAAAAATTTAGTTTATTCCTTCGAACTGAACCAAATTTGCCTAAACTAAGCAAAAGTTGTTCTTTCAAACTAATTTGTCTTCATCCAGAGTTAAACATCTTTAATTATACTCCATGTCCTCCTAACATGCAAATTTCTCTTTCGAGACAATGTTATGTCAGGTTTTATCAAGCAGCCTAACAATCAAATGTCACCTTTCAGCTTTTCACTCAATTGTTTCAAGTGTGCAAGCAAATTTTAGCGAAAATCCACTCACAATATGATAATCACTTGATAGAACGAGATTAAACCAATCATGAAAATAAGCACAATTCTTTAGATTAAAACGTCATCCAACTATACTTCCATAAACTGCTAAATCCCTAGACAAAATAAAAACTACTCACTTATGATTCAGGATTAAACAACTAACTAATGTTTTACGAAATCTGAGCGGAAGGCTTAAATGAGAATAGACTTCAACCAAGGTCTTCAAACCGCCTCAAGATTAAACACTCACGCACAACATTTCTTGCCAACACAAATACCAAACTAAAAATCTAAACTAAAAAGAGCAAAAATTTGAGAAAGAAGATAAACTATGCTACTCTTGCTTGCTTTCTATGTATATCTCTATACATATGCCCTTCTCTTCTGCTGCTAAACGAAGCTCTTTTATAGGAGAGCTTGAATGTTTTCAGCCACACAGCTAAAGGAAGACAAAGAGGCAACAGTTTCTCAACTTAGCACGGACCATGGCAGACACCACAGTCTGACCGTGGTTTGGGTTGGAGCCGGTTTTCTGCCCTTTTCTTGCTCCATGGGCATAGGGGGAGGTCAAAATACATCCATTAAGGATAAAATGCTAGGTAAAAAGGCCAACAATCTGGCAAAACATATCAAACAACCATATCCAAGCATAAATTCAGAATATGAGTGTAAATAATAACACTAAGCACATAATTCTCCCAAAAATGAAGCAAAATAGCCCTAAAATGATGTCTATATTAAGCACCTATCAAACCCCCCCATGCTTAAACTATTACTAGTCCTCAAGCAATGCAAAGAAAAACAAAACTATACACAACCTCCTCAGGATAGACATAGGTAACATTCAAATGGCAAGCTGATCCAAAGGTAGCCCAAAAAGATACAAATCATAACAAACAGATTAGGGAATGAAATTTTCAAAAACCTTTTGATAGAACACAGTGTTAAACATGAATCAATCTCCCCAAATCATCAAATATAGTCATTTCAACTTATGAAACAAGTAAGGTTAGCAAGGCCGGTAGAACTTCACTATAGTTATATGGCTCTCATCACTCATGCATTTAATAATAATGAAGGTCCTCTCAATTCTCATTCCTTGGACTCAATTCTGCCATAAGCTTGACAAGACTCTCAAATTCGGCATCACTAATATGCAAACACACTAGGCAATCATAAGAACTTTCATAGGGTTGTAATGGGGCCATGGGTAAAGGTAAGAGGGGAACAAATATTTTGGAAATGCAGATCTAGAAGCTAGAGACTAGGAGCTAAACAATTATGATGCATCATACTACATCCTTCTTAGACCATTACAATTTATCAACAAAATACATCACTACAAGAAAATTTCTTTTTGGCAACACAAGATGTTGTTGCTAAAAATATTTTTGGCAACAACAAATACTTTTCCGCAATGGCAATGTCTTGTTATGACATGGTCCATTACTAAAGCTTTCAGCAACGACTTTGCATTATTGCGAAAGAAATGTTTTTTGCCACAAGATGTTTGTTGTGAAAAACCAGCCATTGGTATATATCTCTAATGGAATCTGGTTCATAGATTGGATTATGACAACGACCAATCTTGTTGTTAAATCATCTCTCTTTGGTAACAATTTTTAACGTTGTGAAAACCTTCTCGTATATATAAGGCAATAAGTTTTACAGTTGCAGTAGATTGTAATTGGCAATGGTGGGTGTTGTTGCTATAACTCTCCCATTTACAGCAACAACTGACTTTGTGGCTAAAGATTCTATGGTGGTAAATCACAAAAGGTTTTTAGTCATAAGAGCTTTGTTGCTATTAAAGGCAATTTTGGGAGAAGTATTTATTTTTAGATAGATTTTTTTTAATTGAATAAAACATTGCATTAAATAAAAATTTTCCATATTCATTTCATTTTCGAAATATAGAAATTATAGAGAGAACCTGCATAGAAACTAGAAGAATATAGGCAAAAGGAGAAGTCACTGCAATGGCTTACATAGCATTGTCCAAAAGAATTGTTATCTATAATCACAAAATCACTTGTCTCCATCCACAAGACTTACATGACCAATTGTTAATCCAATACACACAACACTTGTGGGCTACAGTATACCAAATCATCTAAAAAATAGCCATTAGAAGCCATTTTCAGCTAGTCCATAATACAACTAAGAAGAATGCCAATATATTCCACAAAATGTACATTCTTGTTGTTACTTCTCACTTGTCTATCATTCTTGATCATAATTATTATCACCACCTTCATGAGACACGCGCCTATAGATGCAAAGGAATTATGCCAAATAGCAAACCAAAGTGATCCAACATAGCTAAAAAAAAAAGGTGTCATTTCAAGTTCGTTTCATCAAATAAGAAATCATGTGCAATGTAATTCCTCAAATCAATGGTGAGCCGCAAACATCTATTTTATGGTTGTGCCTTTCGTAGAGAGGTTCGGAGCAAGCTTTGTGGCTAGATTGAGATTCCTTTTTCAGCAAATGAGATGAAGTGATGTAATTATTTTTGTCAATGGGAAATGTAGGAAAGTATTACAACAAATAGCAATAACTATGCTAACTACTACTATTCACCTAAATTGCTGTAAAAGGCACTACATGATCCACATGTAGGGGTGTGCAAAACCAGTTAACTGGTTTTTTGGTTAACTGAAAATTCGATTAGTGAAAACACCAAACCGTAATCGAAACGAAATTTTCGATTAACCGAATAATCAGTTACTCGAATTTTCAGTTCGGCCAACATTCGATCCGTAACTGAACCAAAATATTCGGTTAACAACTTTTTCAGATCGGTTAACCAATTTCCTGGTTCGGTTAACGGTTAACCGATATAATGAAAAAAAGAAACTGAATTACAAGCTTGAATTACAACTTTTTTCTGGTCAAATTAAAACCATAATTTTGCAGCTATGCTTTTCTCCGTTGAATCATTGATTGTAGAAGCTTGAGGGCAACACATTCTAGAAGCAGGATGTCTTTAACAAGAGGTGAACCACAGCAACAAAATGTGTCAGCAGTTAGCACCACTATGTACAACCATCATGAACACACAACAAAAAAAAATCAGAGAACTTAAGCCATAGCCACAACAAGAAAATTCTCTTTTTGTTCACCAATAGTATGAACACAAAATCGAAACAATAGCCATAATCATCATGAACCGACAACAATCAGCCACTATGGACCATAATCGAAACAATTTTAAACCATACACAGACATTAAACCCAAACTGTAGCCAAATAAAACGAAAGTCAAAACTAGAGATCGAAAATATGAAGTTACTGACACGAGAACACAGATCTAAGAGTTGTAGCCTTGTAAGAACTTAGAATCCTGAAGCTAGCAGCACAAAATGTTGCCGGAAAACACAATTTTGTTGCCGTTCACAGCTGATTCAACCAGAAACAAGAAACCCGAAAGCAAATTTGTAAAACCTTGCCGGAAAACGCGGATGTTGGAGCTGTGAGAATTGAGACGTCGGGTTTGAGAACCCAGAAAGCCAAAGCAAACGTTTAAAATTAAAAAATTCTGTAAATGTTTTTGGTTAACCCAGAAGCAAACGCTGATCTGCAAACATTTAGGGCTTGAGTCTTTGAGAGCTGTGAGATGAGAACTGAGAACGTAGAAGAAGGCCGAAGGGAAGGAATCAAAAAAGTAGGAGCTGGGAACTGGGAAAGTTGGAATTGGGAAGGGCTCGCAACTCGGTAGATGACTAGAAGAGTAGTCTAGGGTTTGGTTTTTGCCTTATATACTCACGAAATTAAGAAAAAAAATTAGTACAAGGTCATCGAGGCCACTTCATGGTTTTGATGCATCTCAGGGACAAGTAAGAAAGTTAGTCAATGGTTAAAAAAAAAAAAAAAGGTCCTCATTTGCACTTCGAGTTAGTTTTGGGAGTAATACAAATTTTCACTTTCCAAAAAAGTGGTGGACAAGATAGGTCCACAGAAAAAAAATACATATGTATTTACACAACTAACGGACCACATGCCCGAAGATCAACACCCAACTCAACGACCACACGCCAGAAAAACAACATAAATCAATAGCCATATGCCAGAGACATCATAAAATGCACAAACTGTAAAACTAGCCCACCAAGAGTGCCATGTCAACTAGTTGTAACAATTTAGTCCACCATTATATTATTTGAATCTACTTTTTTCACTCATTATACCACATTCTGTTATTTGAAATTATTTAACCATTAGCACAAGCAACAACAATGTTAAAACTAACAATATGAGGGAAAATTGGAGGAGGAGAAGGAAGAGGAGGAAGAAGACGCTACGACAATATATCTTACCTTGTGCTTTGATTAGATATAGCTTGCATTAAACGCTCCTCCATGGCTATCATATTACGTGGTTGTGTTGCTTTGTGTTCCTCCATTTCCTTTTGACTTGCGTCTAATCCGCTTTGTAGCTCTTCTATCTATTTTTGTTGCTCACATATTTTTTGTTGTTGTTCTTCATTTATCCTGGCTTTAATGGAACCACCATATCCACAACCTTTGCCACGAGTATACCTAGATTTTGGTCCAAGGACTTGAAGCAACATTTCTTCTTGCGTTTGAGGGGCTGCTTCTTTGTCCTTGTTTTGTACAAGGTCATGGAGGTCACTCTAAAAATATATCAAATTAGTATTAAACTTAATATAGTTGTGTTCATAACCCTTAGAGTGACTAGAAATGAGGGTGTCATAGTTCATAGTACAGATCTTCAAATGATGGTCGCACCTCGTAGATTCTTTACCTGTAAATGCACGACCACTAGAGGAAACTAATCAAACAATGAGGCCAGTGGAAAAAAGAAAAAGAAAGAAAGAAAGTTTTGGCTAGTTACAGCACATATAGTACAGGCCAATTTTTGCTCGAAGACATTTAAAAAAATACATAAGCCAGTGGGAATGAAATGAGATAATTACCTCAAAAGGCAAAAGTTAGAGTGATATGCTGAATTCATTCTTTTCTTAATTGGTTCAATGGTAGCATTATTAAAATAACTGATATATGCTATAATTAGCTCTTAAAATATTCTTAAACGAGAGTGACATGCTAAATTCAGTCTTTTCTTAATTAGTTCATGAATAGTAGCAGTGTACAAGTAACTTGACAAACTATAACTCCAGTGTTACAACATGTGCCTTGTTGTTACTACGATAAATTTTCTTAACGAAATAGACCGTGTGGGCTTGGTTCTGTACTTAGTTTAGTTCGATTGAAGGTCGGCTCAAGTACTATCTTGTCTAGTTCAAATTAGCTTAGTTTGGATTGACTATGATGCTTATCAAGTTTTATTCGAGCCTTAAAAAAGGTTCCGACTTGACTAATTATAATACATTCACATCTCCAGCAAATGTAATAGGACATCTCCAATAAATATAATATGGCTATGATAGTTTTGATGTAAAAGTATTTGACAGAATTCATGCCAAACATATAGGTTCCAATCCGAGAAGTAATGACCTATTATCTCCTTTCAACCAGATGACATTGGTAAGAAGTAATACTTCCATCACTATAACATATAGACATCTAGATTGATCTAAACGCCTTTGGGTGGGGGGGCTAAGCTACCAATCTTGTCGTTGACTATGCTAAGGGGGGACAGGAACACAAATAATGTTGGTCCAAAAAGATCTTCTGCACCCCAACCAAATCCCCTTGTCCAAGTACTTGTACCCAAGTCAATATTTATGTATCTTAATTAGCATTCTATCCATATTTATCTTTGTCTTCCCACATAATTAACTATATTAAAAAAATATTTTGGTGGTGGGATTAGACCATGAAGTTAAGCCATGAAAAAATTAGTTGAAATTTTATATTGTATATGGTTCACCATGCCATATCACAAGGCTACACAACAACATATCTAAAGCACCTCTAAATGTATAAAGAAAAGGAGTATCTTTACTCAGCCTTCGTGCTTAAAATACTAATAGAGACTTAAAGTTCACTCTCAAGAGAAGCAAAATAGAGAAAAAGAGAAGCAAGAGAAGCAACCTCTAAATACAAAAACATATTACTTGACCATACATCAGTATTCACTCTCAAGGCTTAAAGGTCACTCTTTAACAGAAGCAAAACAAAGAAAAAGATGGGTATTTGCATCTGGGCAGCGCAGCACTGGAATTGACATATATAAACTTCAAGCGTAATAAATGCATACAAATTTCACTGAAAATATTGATGATTCTCCCATTGCTAGTCTGAAAACAACAAATTAGACAAGAAATTGAAGGAGACCATGTATAGTAACAGAGACTAAGCAAACGAAGAAGGAATTTAGCCAAAAAAAATCAACCCTAATCTAAAACAAATTAAATCCACCACAAATTAACTAGTTTGGCTGAAATTTCTTATGGGCTTTTGGGAGTAGAAAAGAAAGGTACCATACCGTGCCAGCCTTGCCGATTAAACTATTTCAACTACCCCTCTACCTTGAATTCCCGTAGCCACAAACTATACAATAGCCCATCGGAAACCTTGAGCAATAGTACCAGCCGCAAACTGTACAAAAGCCCACCGAAAACCTTTTCTGAGCTTCGATTTTAGCTTGGATTCATCTTCTTTAGAGGAGAGAAGTCTAGAGGCTGCTATTAGGGTAGAAAGCAAAAGTGGAGGGACATGATGAAGAGTGCGTGGGAACTGCAGAGGAAAAGTTGGGTTTTCATATGCTTTTTTAAGAAGTTTAAAATATAAGATATATTTTTCATAACAATAGTCATTGTTGCCGAAATTGTTTTTATCTATCGTAACAACTGGTATTGTTGGCAAAGTTAAAATATTTATCATAACAACATTTGTTGTTGTTGAAGTTATATATATTTTTTTGACATCTGCGACTCAACTTTCAAGTGGTGGGGAAATAGTTAATAGCTAAGGCCATGGACTACTGCAGCAAAGCTGATGTCGTCGTTGCAAAAGTTCATTAATAGCTACAATAATATCTGGTTGTTGCTAAAACTCATTGCTAAAAACCCCAATTTCTTGTAGTGCATCCCCTACTGAAGAGAGAAAGAGTCGAAAATTACAAATAACTTACAATCCTAACAAGGCCAACACTTTCTCCCTTTTCTTCATTTTTTTTCATTTTATTTTTATTGTTTCCCTTTTTTTCATGTTCCTTTGTTTTTTTCGCTTTCGTCTTTTTTTCCAAAAACGATAGTTAAGCGAAAATCCATAGCGAACTTTAAATTCCAACGCTTCTCCAAACTTTGTACAATGAAACAACTGATTTATCAAAATCTCACGTCCCCTCACCAAACAGTCGAAGTTCACTAAAAGATAACAATCTACCTTACTAGTGCCCTATCAAACTTGAGGCAAAAGAAACTCTCCTGCAGTCTTGGCTTAAGGGTAAGACAAGTGTTTGGCCATGGGCTATAATAGGAGGTTCAAAATAAGAAAATCAAATATAGGTTCAAAGGGGTTAGCAAGGGATACAATATACAACAAAATGTGGCTATTTGGCCGTGGGGTTTAACACATCAAAGAAAAATGCCTCAATCATATCCCCTAAATGCATATGCGAAATGTGATCTTGAATGAGAATCAAAGTAAGTTCTAGAGAAATGACCCCCAGGAAGAGCCACACATGAAAGAAAATATGAGACTAAATTGATAAATAGCCTCCAAAAGCTCAAAGCCTCACAGGACATCTACCAAGTTCATGACTGGCTCATTGGTAAACACATGCCAAAATTCATGCAAAGACTCATGGGGTAATTAACTCGCACATGATACGTGGTCAAAACATGGAGCTCATTTCGAAAATTCATTCTCAAACATTTTTATGCACAATTTGGGCTAATAAAGGTATCAAACTAAACCAAAGAAGTCTCACCAAATCTAAAAAGATCACCATCGAAGGTTTTTTTTTCTTTAATTCTTTTTTTTTTGCTTTTTATGAATGCTCCTAATAATAATGTAAACTAAACTACAAAAGAAACTAATAAAAGGAAAACTAAACTGCAACCTAGAATGAAAAGAAAACTAAATGCATTGCTGAAATACCGCTAAACAAAACAAAAACCTAAAACAAAAACTCAAAAAACTATCACTAACAACATATACGAAGCACAAGCATAACAAACCAAATCAGGCATCAGATGCCAAAATATAATAACGAACTCCCCCATGCTTGAATCATACATTGCCCTCAATGTGGGCATACAACAGAAAAAGGGAATTAAAAAGGAGGTGGTAGGGGAGGATGGGGTAGTTGGCCATAATAGATATGGCAATCCCGCCAGGTCCCTAGACATGCCCTATAATCCCTGAAATATTGAGTCTAGGTAGCAAGCATCTTATGAAGTTCATCATGGCGCTCTTGGACGAAGTCCTGAAGAGCAGCATTCTCAGAAGCAACAAATGCTCGAAAGGAAACTTGCTCCTCTTGAATTGATCTAAGGCTATCTTATAGGTCAGTATAGTCAGGAGGGTGGTTCAGAGGAAGAACTAGGCCTGCTTGATAGAATGAGGGGCTAGATGATAGGGTGTAGGTCGAACAACCTCATCATCACGAGGTACCTAACAAAGATTGGCCCGGTGAAGTAATGTAATTCGATCGACATTAGAAAGTGACAAAACCCACTCCCCAGCGTAAATGTAACATAAACACCCAACCTCAACTTTGCAAAAGTTTATAATTTCAAAAGCAACTTGATCAAGCCACTCAGACTCAAAAACTCTATATTTAAGATTGGGTTGAACACCCAAAAATCTAGCAATAGTGGTCACAATAGTACCAATAACTATCCTACCTTTAGTGCTGACAGTAGCACTATGCAATTACCTTGCTAAAAAGGAACCTGGGTCAAGCTGGACACCATCAAGCATATAAGACAAGAAGTACAACTCAGACAACCTTGGGACATTTAGACTATCATTCCGAGCAAAAAGTGAACAAGCCAAGGTACGCTGATCTGCTCTAATGCATGGCTTTCTAATATGTGTGTGCCTCGATGAACTAGAGTTGTACCTAACACTCCATAAAAGTTCATCCCAAAATTGATTCAGGTTGAATTCGCGGGGGACGTAGCTATTCGGTAAATCCATACTAGGTGGAAAACCAAAGATACTATCAAAGGCACTTAGGTTCAATTCATATAATTGTCCCTACAAATAAAATGATATGTATTTGGCTTGACATTGAGCCCCTTTAGTGACCTCAAAATCGAGTGTACTTAGGAATTCTAGGGTTAAGTCCTGATGTGTATACTCTTTAATTTATAAAAAGTGTCCCATACCACCTTGTGCAAACAACCATCGAATATCATCCAACATTCCTAACCAGGCTAATAGTTCCTCATCATAGTATCTAGTTGCTACAACCTTGCGTTCACTCAATCAATTATATCCAGCAACATAATCAAGATGTGTTAAACTAACAGGGCGAGGAATGTTACCTCTAGCACGTACATTGGTGGAGGTTCGGGATGTCCTTTGATGTTGAGATGGTGCTTGACTTGAAGAACCTACCTCCTTGGTGCTCCTTTGTCTCTTGGTTGACGCCATTGTTGCGAAAACCAAAACTACAAACTAAATAGAAAAATTTGAAGAAGAAAATGAAGAAATTAAGGAAAAAGATGGAGAATCAGAGAGGGAAAAAGATGAGTGTGGTGAATGAGTAAAGTGAGTTGAGTTTGAAGAAGAAGAAGAAGAAGAAGAAGAAGAAGAAGAAGAAGAAGAAGAAAAGAGATGAAATTCATGGGGAAAGAGAAAAGATTGAGTGAAAGGGGATGATTTTGGGTGAAAATTACTAAAATGGAGAGGAAATGACGGAAGATGGAAGGTATTAACTATGGAGGGTTTAGAGAGAGAAAATGGAGGTAGGGAGAGATATTCGAGGTTAAAGATGAATTGTGAGGGAGATGAGTGGTCACCGTGGTCAAAAACCTGGGCTGCAGGCCGTAACAGTACACCACGGACCGTGGGGTTCACCACGGTCAAACCGTGGTGTCTGCTGACACAGCTTCATTTTTTTTTCTTTTTTTTAACTGCGTTGACAACCCACGGCCGTAGTTCTGGAGGTCTGGTCACGGTGCCAAACATTTTATTCATATTTTTTTCTGTTTCTTCCCTTTTTTCCCCCACAAACTACAAAAATAGTAAAAATAAAAGCTAAGGAAAGAAAAAGGAAAAAGAGCTTGGGTTGCCTCCCAAGAAGCGCTCCTTTAACGTCAAGAGCTTGACCCTTCTTCTATGCCTGGTCTGGATCAGTAAGAATATGGACATTGGGCTTTGTCACGGACCACAAAGTCAACCATCTTCAGTCGAAGGTACCATCTTAAAAGTTCTGGTTGAAGGCCCTCCGTTTTCATGACATAGCGCCATAATTCATTATCTGCATACAAAACAAAGCATACTCGTGTCCTATCTGGTGGGCTACTATCAACTTATTCAACCCCTAAATCAAAATCTACATTAAATCCGTCCATAGGGGGCATAGAGAGAATAGCCTGCGCAAACCTTTAATAGTCGCTCATAGAATACTAATTAGGAACTGGGACCTTAGCCTCGGGCGTGTTAAGTGGCATAGGATCAGCAAACTCCACCTTAACATACCTTTCTTCAGGATCCTCATAAGAAATCCAGTTAGAATCAGGAGGATCTTCACAATTCAAGACATCCTCTATGTCAATCTCAAGGAAACGAGGTAATGCATCCAATAAAAAAGAACTAAGGGAAACCACGTCTTCCTTCGTATGACAAGACACAGCATAGCCTCCTTCTATCTCAAATGTAATGCATCCCTTTCTTACATCAATATGGCAACCAACTATAGCCAAAGTGGGCAGATATAGGACAATTTGAGCATCATCGGTCTCGGGCATATCAACTATTATAAATTCCTTTAACACTTAAATATCTCCTATAATAACTGGCATATGATCCAATCTGCCTATGAATTGTGTCATAGAGCTGTCAACTAACTATAATGAAAAGGGTGTGGCTGGTAATGGTCCTAGGTGAAGCTTATAAAATAAAGAATATGGTATTACACTGACGCTTGCACCCAGATCACATAAAGCTCTCTCAATTTGCACTTTTCCCACAACACAGGAGATAGAAAAACTACCTGGGTTAGGGAGCCTAGGTGAAAAAACTGTGGGGATCTCTATAGTGTCATTCTCTACCAATGTGGTAGTCTTGCCACCATTGTTTCTCTCCTTACTTCCAGCCATGATTATTTCTCTACCCTCTTCCATTGTTATATCCTCGGGGTCAGTTAAGTTCTTTACTTCTTCCTTCAAGGTGACACAGTTACAATGCTCACGAGGGTTAGGTTCGGGCTTACTAGGAAGTCTGCCTGGGGGAGTAGGTGAAAAACTAGCTTTTTGGGCAATTTAGGCTTCCAACATCGTATTATGAGTTATAAGCACATCAACCTTTGAGTCTAATTACTTAATATACTCATCCTGTTTTGTTACGCCATAAGTATACTTTCCATCATTGTTTCTAAATTAGACTTTTGGGGCATTTGAGAAGGGAATAGGGGCCTTTGAAAACTACAGGGTGGTCTAGCATTCATAGGGGGCATATTCGAAGGGTTGGGATTAGACCTATATGAGAAATTCGGATGATTCTTCCAACCCAGGTTATAAGTGCTAGAATAAGGGTCGTTGGTCAGTATCGGTTTAAAGTTTTGAACATAGTTAACTTCACTTGGGTCTTTGGAAAAAGGGCTCCTAACTTAACAATTCAAAGTTACATGCTCAATAGAACCACAAGTTTCACAAGGGAAAGGGGCACTAGAATTCATAGCATTAGCATTCATTCGATCCAGTCTTACAGTCATAGCATCTACTTTAGCATAATGTAAAGTAAGCGCATCAACTTCAAGCTTACCTCCAACCCGTTTGGGTTGGCCTCGTTCGGTGGACCATTGAATGTCGTTAAGTGCCATCTCCTCAATTAGATTATAGGCTTCATCCTCAGTTTTATTCATCAAGGTTCAACATTATAAAACGCTTGGATAATCATCTAATGCTAAAGACCATAATGGGGGCATAAGCGCAGCAAACCTTTAAACCGCTCCCAGGCTTCATAGAGCATCTCTTCATCTTTTTGCATGAAGTTGGTGATCTCATATCTCAACCTTGCTGTTTTGCTCAGAGGGAAAAACTTAGCGAGGAAGGCTCTTGTCAACTCATCCGAAGCGGTAATACATTCAGATGGCAATGAGTGTAACCAGGCCCTTACTTTATCCCTTAATAAAAAAGGAAACAAGCGCAGGTAAATCGCATAAGTGGAGACTCCATTAAATTTTGACATATCACATACCTCTAAGAAAACCGAGAGGTGTAGATTCGGGTCTTCTAAAGGCGTTCCCGTAAACTGGGATTGTTGCATCCTCGAAATGAGTGATGCTTTGAGCTCGAAATTTTGGCATCAATAGTAGGGTGAGCGATGCTTGAGGTGATTCCTTGGACTCCAAGGGTAACGAAATCTCGAAGTGTCCTTCTTTGGTTACCTCCTTCTCCCGCCATGTTTGTTAGATTCCTTCTTGTCTTGTGTCTTTGTTCTTCAATCCTTTGCTTCTTCTTCCATAAGTGGAAAGTCCTTTTAATCTCAGGATCGGCTTCATACAAGATTGAACTCTGCATAAATAGGAAAAATTCATGCAAGCACTATCACCAACGCTACTAGTGCAATCAAACAAGAAAATAAAAAGAAAATAAAAGTAAAAGCAACAAAATATTTAGTCACTTTCGTAAGACTAACTCAATAGTTAACAGATTAGTCCCCGACAACAGTGCCAAAAAACTTAACCACTGTCGCAAGCGCATGGGTAGTCGTAGTATAGATAACAAGACTGCTCCTCAGGGAGCAATGTAATTTATCGAGTTTTGTCTACCAAAATATGCCAGGAAAAATTTTAATTCAAGAGGGTTCGATTTAACAACTTCTAATTCACTAACTTTTAAATTAATTAAGGAAACATGCCTATCAATTCATGTAGTTATGAAAGTTGATTGGATCAAAATGATAAGCATGTGCTTTTCTCTAACCAGTTAATTTCAAGGATTTGCAATCTATCCAAAAATTTAGTCTATTTTTTCGAACTCAACCAAATTCGCCTAAACTATGCAAAGGTCGCTCTTTCAAACTAATTTGTCTTAATCCAAGGTAAACATCTTCGATTACACTCTATGTCCTCCTAACATGCAAATCTCTCTTTCAAGACGACGTTATGTCAGGTTTAATCAAGCAATCTAGCAATCAAATGTCACCTTTCAGTTTTTCACTCAATTGTTTCAAGTGTGCAAGTAAATTTTGGCTAAAACTCCACTCACAACATGATAATAACTTGATAGAACGAAATCAAACTAATCATGAAAACAAGCACAACTCTTCAGATTAAAACATGATCCAACTATACTTTCATAAACTACTAAATCTCTAGATTAAATAAAAGCTACTCGCTCATGATTAAGGATTAAACAACTAACCAATGTTTTGCGAAATCTGAGTGGAAGAGCTGGGCAGAAAATAGCCTTCAACTAAGGGCCTCAAACCGCCTCAAGATCAAACACTTAGCTAAAGATTTCTCACCAATACAAATACCAAACTAAAAATCTAGACTAAAACGAGCAAAAATTTGAGAAAGAAGATAAACTATGCTACTCTGGCTTGCTTTCTATCTATATCTTTATGCATATGCCCTTCTCTTCTGCTGCTGAACGATGCCCTTTAATAGGAGAGCTCGGACGCTTTCAGCCACACAGCCGAAGAAGAAGAAGGAGAAAAGAGATGAAATTTATGCGGAAAGAGAAAAGATTAAGTGAAAGGGGATGATTTTAGAAGAAAATAAGTGAAAATGAAGAAGAAATGGGGGAAGATTGAAGGTATTAGCTGTGGAGGGTTTAGAGAGAGAAAACAGAGGCAGAGATAGAGACTCGAGGTTAAAGATGAATTGTGAGGGAGGTGAGTGGTCACCACGGTCAATAGCCTAGATCGCGAGCCATAGCAGTGCACCACGGACCATGGGGTTCACCATGGTCAAACCATGGTGTCTACTGGCACAGCTTTTTTTCCTTTTTTTTTGAAAATAAGCACAAACTACAAAAATAGTAAAAATAAAAGCTAAGGAAAAGGGGCTTGGGTTGCCTTCTAAGAAGCACTCTTTTAAGGTCAAGAGCTTAACCCTTCTTCTATGCCTGGCCTGAATCAGTAAGTGTATAGACATTGTCTTTATCAATAGGTTGCCTTAAAAGATATAGTTTTAATCGTTGTCTATTGACTATAAACGCACCCGAAGACTCATTCCATATTTCAACTGCTTCATTGGGTTGAACCTTGGTGATCTTAAATTGGCCTGACCATTAGGATTTCAGTTTGCCTGGAGTGACTTAAGGTAGTTTGTTAACTATTGAGTTAGTCCAAGGTCATTGTACAAAGTGACTTGAACCAGCCCTCCGCTAATGCTGCACTTATGCCCCCATCATGGTCTTCAGAATTGGATGATTATCTAAGCCTTTTATAATGGTGTGACCAAACCTATGAGGTCTACTATTGATGCGACGGCAGGAGGAACCTTGATGAACAAAACTGAGGATGAAGTCTACAGCCTAATCGAGGAGATGGAACTTAACAACTTTTAATGGTGCACCGAATGAGGCCAACCCAAATGAGTTGGAGGTAAGCTTGAAATTGATGCGCTTACTTTACTTTCTGCTAAAGTAGATGCTATGACTCAAAAACTAGACCAAATGAATGTTAATGCTGTGAATTCTAATGCCCCTTCTCCTTGTGAAAGTTGTGGTTCTATTGAGCATGTAACTTTGAATTTTTAAGTTGGGAACCCTTTTTCTCAAGACCCTAATGAAGTTAACTATGTTCAAAATTTCAACCCGAGAATGGCCAATGACCCTTACTCTAGTACATACAAACCGGATTTGAAGAATCATCTGAATTTATCCTATAGCTCTAATCAAAACCCATCGAATATGTAACGCCCCAAAAAATACATGATTCATTACTTGCATTTACCTGCTTAAGTTCACCAATAAGAAATAATAACCTAATGAACGGGGCATTACCGCCGTCCAAAGAGGACAAGGCATCCCTTATACATGAAAACTTAGCCATAAAACCAAAGTTTACCCTAAAAGGGGTATTCACACTATCACAACCATTCAAACCATTTAGTTATATACAGAAATGGTTCTAACACCCCGATCATCTTAAGGATTACACCAAAATACATAATTCAGTTCAAATATACAGTTGCAACACCAAAACACATCACAATATGATACGATAGCATCTCAGCACTCCTACACCGCCAATCGCATGGACAGTCCTGGCTCACTTACCACCCTCAGCCGTCCGGCCCGCGTGAGGGCGGTTCACTGAACACTTTTCTAAAACAAAACATAAAAACATTTCGAATTGTGAGACAAAGCTCAGTACATGCATTCCTGTAATGCTAAATATACACTAAAAATTTGTTTGGACCCGCTTTGCAATTCACTTTAATTTTAAAACAGGGAATGAAATGCATATAAAACTAAATTGCTAATTAATATCTGTTAGTGCACCCCTTCATAAATGTTACGATCTGTGAATAGGTGTACACCTGCCAAGCCGACCGGGGAATCTGGCCTGAAGCCGTGCGGGTAACTGCAGGGCAATGCCCTGTAACTGATAACTGGTGGGGTCACTAATTATGTGATAAAGCACTGATTAGATTGATTCAATGATGTACTTGCCAAAACATTACGATTTCGATAAATACGTGCTGATTTCTAAAGATACAGGCAATGAACGACCTGAAAGTTTTAAATACAAGTTCACGGAATAATAAGATGCACAAAAGTGGAGAGAATGAAAGCTTAGGCCTTGATTCTGTTCAAAAGATCATTATACGAGCATGAGCTCAGAAACGAGCTAGTTCTTATAATTGATGCCTTTAAATAAAACTGGCTTATGAAGAATCTTTATAAACCAGTTAATAGATTAAAATAAAATGATGAAACTATATAAACCATAGAAATGTGATTTAAGGCACGGTAGCAAGTTCAGAGCAAAAGCGCTTATAAAGAGGGTACGGAAAGAATAATTCACAACTTATACTCCTGACCTCAAAATGAGACCTAAGACCCCAATATGAAAAGCTTAGGAAGTCCTCTAAAACTTTTATTAAGGACACATAATATGATTCCAACGATAGGGTCCCTAAAATGAGGCTAGAACACCAACATGTCAGTTTTGAGTCCATCCTGCATAGGTTCAGTAAAATGACCATAACGTTTTCCACAAACCTCGGATTAATGCGATTCAAGAGCCATTTTAAAGCCAACACGCTGACCTATCTACCCACCAAAAAGCATAATTTTTTTCTAGGCTGATTATTACTAGTTTCATCTCAAAGTTTGTCTTGTTTTTCTGGAAATTCCAGCCTCACTATTTGAGTTTGTTCCCTCACTTTTCACACAAATCCTCAACTTAAACCATTCCTTAAAAGCATGTAAACACACTTTGGTCCATCCAAACATCATACAAAAACCCCACACCTAATTTCACTTCATATTCATATCCAATAAAGCTCATTTTCTAGTCACATATACACATACTTCAAATTTAATACTAGTTTGGTCCAAACCATGCATTCTTGGATAAAACCCTAACTTAAGGTCAACTTAAACTTGCTCCCATCATTTCAAACCACCATAAACATCATAATAAACTTCAATAGATTAAAATATGATCAAAATCAAGGATAAAACAATCAATATCCAACACTTTAACATTAAGCTTGTATGATTAAGAAGTAACCCTAGCCCTAGCATCATCCAACTTCAACTCCACCATGATCCATCACCAAGATAACTCTTAATTCAATCAAAACAACATGATCCACCATTAAAACAACCAAAACAAGAAGCAAAAACCAAAAATCCAAAGAACAAGATTGAAACCACTTACTTTGAGCTTGAAACAAGTGGAGATGGAGATGATATTTGGTGATTTTGAGGGTGGAAGATGATAGCCGGTGGAGGCAGGTGGTTGGAGGTTGCAACCCTTGCCGGAGGCTGGCCAAAAAGTGGTCAGAAATGACCACAAAAGGGCTGGGCTATGCTATTCTGGTGAGCTGTGGGGTAGAGAGAAGGAGGAGAGAAGAAGAGAGAGAAAATTACTTGAATTTACTTGGTGCAAAAACAAGCTCATGTAAAATAAATACTTGGCTGAAATTTCCCTTTCAAAAGCTACTTTTTACTAAGTATAATTAAGGCCCAATTAAGGGTAATTAGCTAAACAAATAAGGTCAAGTCTTGGTGGACTGAAATTGGCCTTAAACGGGCTCGGGTTCAAAAACTAGCTCAAACCGAGTGCGCTTGAAAAAGTTTTTTTTTTTTTCCAAAGCTCGAGGTTAAATGTTTGTGGTGTTATAGAAAATAACTGAACCGCTTAATTCATAAATATCAAAGCCTAATATTGATCTCTAAAATTTGACAAGAACAAAACCCCGAATTACAAGGTGAGGGCCTATTTAAATTCTTCTAATTGAACTAACGAAAAGCGATGATTTAAATGCGATGAAATTAATCACATAGATTAATGAAATGAATAGACATGATTTAAGGTCGGACTATCACAGCCTTCCCCCCCTAAAAAGTTTCATCCTCGAAACTGATGAACTTAACCATAACATGCAGGATTACCTCGAATAAATGTGGGTATTTAGTTTTCATTGCCTCTTCAGTCTCCCAAGTGGCTTCTTGGGAGGTGTGGTTTGCCCAAAGTACTTTGACCAATGGTATCTGCTTGTTGCGCAGCTACTTGATCCTGCAATCTAGTATTTGAATAGGACGCTCCTCATATACTAGATCTTCAGTGATTTTAATAGGTTCAGATACAATGGTATGGTCCGGATCTGGAATACATTTCCTAAGCTGAGAGATATGAAACACGTTATGCACGTGCTCAAGTTCTACAGGCAGATCTAGATGATAAGAGACGGGATTCAACTTTTCGATAATTTTATAAGGCCCAATGTACCTTGGACTCAATTTGCCCCGTACTTCAAACCTCTTGACACCTTTGGTTGGTGAAACTTTCAGAAAACTTTATCGCCTGCATGAAATTCCAGAGGCCTTCTTCTTTTGTTCGCATAACTTTTTTATCGACTTTGGGCAACCCTGATATGTTCCCGAATCTTTCTTATTGTTTCAGTGGTCTCTTGAATCATTTCAGGACCTATAATCAGTGCCTCATCCAAATCACTCTAGCACAACGGGGTTCTACATTTTCTCCCATATAAAGCCTCAAATGGGGCCATTTTGATGGTGGATTGATAGTTGTTGTTATAAGAGAATTCCACCAAGGGTAAATCGTCTTCCCACTTCCCTTGAAACTCTAGTACACAAGCTCTCAGCATGTCCTCCAAAATTTAATTCACTCTTTCAGTTTATCCATTTGTTTCTGGGTGATAGCAGCTACTGAAATTTAGTTTAGTCCCAAAGGCCTGTTGAAGCGCTTGCCAGAAACATGCTTGGAATCTTTGATCCCCACCTGAGACTATGTCTAAAGGGATCCCGTGCAGACGGACTATCTTCTTAACATATAATTGGGCCAGTCTTTCAACTCCCCAAGTATCCTTAATTGGCAGGAAATGAGCCGACTTTGTGAGTCAATCAACTATGACCCAGATAGCATTCTTTTTCGAGGCAGAAAGGGGTAAACCCATAACAAAGTCCATTGAGATCGAATCCCATTTCCAAGTGGGGATTTCTAAGGGTCGTAGTTCCCCCACAAGACGCTGATGCTCTGCTTTAACTTTTTTGCAGGTTAGACACTTGTCCACATATTCTGCAACGTCTTTCTTCATATTATTCCACCAGAAGTATCGTCTCAGATCTCTGTACTTCTTGGTGCCTCCTGGTTGCACCGAATAATGAGTATTGTGAGCCTCTTCCAAGATCTGCTTCCTCAATCCTTCATTTTTAGGCACACATAGACGATTCTGGAACCGCAGGGTCCCATCCTCATGCACTGCAAATCCCGGAGACTTCCCTTTTTCTAAATTTTGCTTTATTCTTTGGAGTTCGGGATCACTTTCCTAGTTCAGTCGAATTTCTTCAACTAGGGAAGACTGTACGGTAAGTGCTGATAATTGAGCATTTGTTTGCCGTGGGACACTAATTGAGTCCCAAAGTCCTCAAGTTCTCTCAAGAGGTTCAATTGAGTAATCACCACAATGTTTGAGCTATGTTACGCCTTCCTACTCAGAGCATTCGCCACCACATTTGCTTTACCGGGATGATATTGAATCTGTAAATCATAGTCTTTAAGCAACTCAAGCCAATGTCGTTGCCTCAGATTGAGCTCCTTCTAGGTGAAGATATACTTTAAACTTTGATGTTCAGTATAGATCTTGCACGGTACTCCATATAAATAATACCTCTAAATTTTCAAATGCAAAGACCACGGCTGCTAACTCCAGGTCATGGGTAGGGTAGTTTTTCTCTTACGGCTTGAGTTGTCGAGAGGCATAAGCTACTACTTTGTCCTCCTGCATCAGTACGCACCCTAAATTGTTCTTCGAAGCGTCACTATAAACAGTATACTCCTTTCCTTTTATTAGTAACGTTAGGATTGGGGCGGTAGTTAGTCGCTGCCTTAGCTCTTGGAAAGTTTTCTCACATCTTTTAGTCCACTCAAATTTGTCCGCGTTCTTCAGTAGATTGGTCAATGATGAAGCTATTTTGGAAAAGTCCTTGATGAACCTTTGGTAGTAACCTGCTAAACTCAGAAAGCTTTTAATGTCAGTGACATTGGTAGGCCTTGGCCGTTCTGTGATTGCTTTCACCTTCTGGGGCTCAACTTTAATTCCTCCTTTTATAACCGCATGTCCCAAAAATACCACTTCCTCCAACCAAAATTTACATTTCTTTAATTTGCCATAGAGTTGATGCTCCCTCAAAGCTTGCAATACTGTCCGCAAATGATCAGCATGTTCCTCCTTGTCCTTAGAATAGATAAGGATGTCATCTATGAACACCACTATGAACTTGTCTAAATAGGGTCTAAAAACCCTGTTCATAAGGTCCACGAAGGCTGCAGGAGCATTAGTGAGACCAAAAGGCATCACTGTGAACTCATAGTGACCATCCCTGCTCCTAAACACTGTCTTAGGAATGTCGTCAGGTTTAATCCTAAGTTGATGGTACCCTGACCTCAAATCAATCTTAGAGAACACTCCTGCTCCTTGTAGTTGATCAAACAAGTCATCTATTCATGGCAGAGGGTATTTGTTTTTGATGGTAATCTTGTTCACTCCCTATAATCAATACATAGCCTTAAGGTTCCATCCTTCTTCTTGACAAACAACACCGGGGCACCCCATGGTGACACACTTGCCTAATAAAGCCCTTCTGTAACAACACATCTAGCTAAATCTTTAGTTCCTTAAGCTTAGTTGGGGCCATACGATATGGGGCTTTAGAAATAGGTTGGGCTCCAGGAATTAATTCGATTCCAAAATCAATTTTCCTTTGCGGAGGTAGCCCTGGTAACTCCTCAGGGAAAGCATCTTCAAATTCACAAACTACAGGTATATTTTCCACTTTCTCTTCTTTTGTTTGGGTGTCAATAGTATAACACCAATATCTAATACACCCCTGACATAACAGCTTACTTACTTTCACAGCAAAAATCAAAGAACAAGATTTTGCCTCTCTCTGCCCATAAAAACACACTTTTCTGCCTCTTTCATCTTTCAAGATAACCTTAAGATCTTCACAGTCGATTTTGGGCTCCATAAGTGTGCAACCAATTCATTCCTAGAATGATGTCAAAATCAGATAAATCAAATTAAATCAAATCCACAGGGAAGGTGGTTTTATCAATGGTGATAGGGACAAGTTTATAAGAGAGGGGCACTCAATCACAGAATTATTGGGTAGCTTAATTCTATAATTGGTTTCCATCCTCCTATTCTCAAGGCTCAATTGTATAGCAGATCGAGTAGATATAAATGAATGAGTGGCATCCGAATCAAATAATACACAAAATGACTTTGAATTTAAAAAGAGAGTTCCAGTGACTATCGTACCAGAGGTAGCAGCTTCCTTTTTGTTCATCGCAAATGCCCTTCTTGCAACTGCAGGCCTTGAAGGTGGGGGTCCCTGGCGGAGCAGAGCCAAGGGTTTTGCTGCGCCCTTATCTACAGCTTTTAGTCATCGGGGGCATGCAGTGATGAAGTGTTTAGGACTTCCACACCACATGCATTTGTTGGTGCCAACACGGCATTCAGGAGTGGTGTGATTGGTTCTTTCGCACTTCCTACAGGGCTCTGCAGAGCTTGCAGGATGGCTCGTAGGAGGAGCGGGAGTGGGTTTCTTTTGATTCACACTCTCACTGGGAGCTCCCCGCTTGATCCCTTTCCTCTTCTGATTGATCGGGTTCAAGGCACTCAACTCCGTCTTCGCGCACTCCACTTCGGTGACTCGATCGCATAGCTCTTGGTAAGTTAGAATTGGTTGCCTAGCTAACTGATTCCGAATGTAGAAGGTCAAGCCCTCCTCAAACCTTCTCATCTTTAACCTTTCAGATGACACAAATTCACGGACAAACATAGATAATTCTGTGAACTTACTAGCATACTATATCACTGACATGCTACCACTCATTTTCAACTCCATAAATTCTTTCTCCTTTTGCCTTTACACCACAACTGGGTAAAATTTCACCCTCAACTCTGCTTAGAATTTACTCCAGGTGAATTCAAGCCCTACGAGCCCACCCTTAACAGTGTTCCACCAAATATCAGCTTCACCTGACAAATAATACGTCCCAATGTTTACTTTCTTTTTCTCTGGTACCTTAACTACTGTGAAAATTTTCCCCATTCCCCTTACCCATTCCTCCAATACCACTGGATCATAATTCTCATCATACACTTTACGGTTGCACTGCACTACCTTATCTGCCAATTTATCCTCTTTAGGAGGGGTTTCAGCAGATACCTGGGGAATTCGCCTCATCAATTCAGCAACTAAGGTTGCCCAGTAACTCGGGTTTCCTAAGTTGCTAGCTAATTCAGATGGCAACGGTGGTATGTCACCATGTTGTGGCTCCTGGCACGAGGCTTGATCACTCGATCCCTGGCCTTGCTCTAAATTGTCCTCTACATGAACCTCCATGTTGTTTTGCACTGACTCAGACATTCTGATCATACATTAAATGAAACAATTCAAACACTGGAACCTCCAGACATATGAGATAAATATGCCCAATAAATACATAGAAGATGGCTCAAAGATTATTTCATTACTCAAAGCATCATCATTTCATTTCATAACGGCTTACTTACATACATAGCTGCTGATTTATATACATGGGCAACAAAAGCATATTACACCTAGCTGAGTAAGCAAGTCAAGCTCTGACTCCTACCCTAACACTAAACACTAAATAGCCCCTAGACACTAGATCCGTCACATGATCAAAAAGAGGTACAGACCATGTCATCACGGTCGGAGAGGATTGGACTAACTATATACAATGTCAGATGCCACATAAAATATAACTATCCTATCCAACCATACCATATATACATACAGGGCTCAAAATGAAAGCCACTACACCAACCCCTAGAACCACCTAACGATCCCTAGATAGATCGTAATCCGGGTCAGACTCATCATCAGGTTCTTCGCTTGAATTGAAGCTGCTAGTAAACGCCTCTGACTCGGCATCACCAATCTTCTGCTGGACCTATTGCTCCTGCTCATCCTGTAACTCCAACATCAACTCCTTAGCCTCCTGTTCCCATTACTACTGTACCCCTACCTCGTGAATGTTTTGATCCTCCTCGGGATCATCCTCCTCTCCCTGATGGCCCTCATCCCCAGAACTAATCACCACTAAATATGAGGTGTCGGGGAGATCTATCACTACGTAAGCCTCCCTAGGGCTATCGGGCATCAGTGGGATACCTGGTGCGGGCAAGAAGGGTGGCCCCTATGCTGGTGAGGGCAGGGAGGGTGGCCCCTGTACTGGTGCTAGGGCTGCAGGTGGGGGAGGCGCCTGATGTAGTGGAAAAATATGTTGTAACGTCTCTATAGTGATCCCTCTCTGATCAAACTCTTCCCTTAATAACAACTCTGTAGTAAGAGTAGTCCATGCCCCCTGGGCCTAAAGCCTAGGCCCGTCCGAGCCTGGGTTCCCTGCTATCATAAAGTCATGAGAACGAAACCTAAACTTTACCCATGGATCAACCAGGGGTAAGAACCCAAGCAATCTCTGTGTATGGACCATAATACTGTGGAACTCCGAGTAAGGGTCTTGTGCATATGCCTCTATACTAGCATGTAGCAGCACAATATGAGCAATCATAGATCCACCCGACAACATATTAACGCCATAAGGGTCCATCTAACAAAGAAAACACATATATGCGAGGCACACATCCATAAATAAGAAACATGCAAATGGAAGCAACTTGCATTCTAATATCGTTACTACGCTCCTAATATCACTCTAGCAGTATACGATAGCCCCCCCACGACAACCATTCTCACCCTATAATTTCTAATTCTCCCTTCCTCAAGCAAAATCTCAACCTGGCTCTGATACCAAATCTGTAACGCCCCAAAAAATATGTTATTCATTACTTGCATTTACCTACTTAAGTTCACCAATGAGAAATAATAACCTAATGAACGGGGCGTTACCGTGGGCGAAAAAGGACAAGGCTTCCCTTATACATGAAAACATAGCTATAAAACCAAAGTTTACCCCAAAAAGGGCATTCACACCATCACAACCATTCAAACCATTTAGTTATATATAGAAACGGTTCTAACATCCCAATCATCTCAAGGATTACACCAAAATACATAATTCAGTTCAAATATACAGTTGCAACACCAAAATACATCACAGTATGATATGATAGCATCTCAGCACTCCTACACTGCCAGTCACATGGACAGTCCTGGCTCACTTATCACCTTCAGCCGTCCTGCTCGCTTGAGGGCGGTTCACTGAACACTTTCCTAAAATAAAACATAAAAACATTTCGAACTGTGAGCCAAAGCTCAGTGCATGCATTCCTGCAATGTTAAAGATACACCGAAAATTTGTTTGGGCCTAAATTGCTAATTAATATCTGTTAGTGCACCCCTTCGTAACTGTTACAATATGTGAATAGGTGTACATCTGCTAAGCCGATCGGGGGACCTGGCCTGAAGCCGCGTGGGTAACTGGAGGGTAATGCCCTATAACTGATAACTGGTGGGGTCACTAATTATGTGATAAAGCACTGATTAAATTGATTAATTGATGTACTTGCCAAAACATTACGATTTCGATAAATACGTGCTGATTTCTAACGATACAGGCAATGAACGTACCTGAAAGTTTTAAATGCAAGTTCACGGAATAATAATATGCACAAAAGTGGAGAGAATGAAAGCTTAGGCCTTAATTCTGTTCAAAAGATCATTATAGGAACATGAGGTTAGAAACGAGCTTGTTCTTATAATTGATGCCTTTAAATGAAACTGGCTTATAAAGAATCTTTACAAACCAGTTAATATATTAAACTAAAATGATGAAACTATATAAGCCATAGAAACGTGATTTAAGGCACGGTAGCAAGTTCAGAGCAAAAGGGCTTATAAAGAGGGTACGAAAAGAATAATTCACAACTTATACTCCCGACCTCGAAATGAGACCTAAGAACCCAATATGAAAAGCTTAGGAAATCATATAAAACCTTCAGTAAGGACACATAGCATGATTCCCACGATAGGGTTCCTGAAATGGGGCTCGGACACCAACATGTTGGTTTTGAGTCCATCCTGTACAGGTTCAGTAAAATGACCATAACCTTTTTCACAGTCCTCGGATTAATACAATTTAGGAACCATTTTAAAGCTAACACACTGGCCTATCTACCCATCAAAAATCATAATTTTTGTCTGGGCTGATCATTACCAGTTTCATCTCAAAGTTTGTCCTGTTTTTCTAGAAATTCCAGCCTCACTATTTGAGTTTGTTCCCTTACTTTTCACACAAATCCTCAACTTAAACCATTCTTTAAAAGCATGTAAACACACTTTGGTCCATCCCGACATCATATAAAAACCCCACACTCAATTTCACTTCATATTCATATCCAATAAAGCTCATTTTCTAGTCACATATACACATACTTCAAATTTAATACTAGTTTGGTCCAAACTATGCATTCTTGGATAAAACCCTAACTTAAGGTCAACTTGAACTTACTCTTATCATTTCAAACCACCATAAACATCATAATAAACTTCAATAGATTAAAATATGATCAAAATCAAGGATAAAACAATCAATATCCAACACTTTAACATGAAGCTTGCATGATTAAGAAGCAACCCTAACCCTAGCATCATCCAACTTCAACTCTACCATGATCCACCACCAAGATAACTCTTAATTCGGTCAAAACAACATGATCCACCATTAAAACAACCAAAACAAGAAGTAAAAATCAAAAATCCAAAGAACAAGATTGAAACCACTTACTTTGAGCTTGAAACAAGTGGAGATGGAGATGACATTTGGTGATTTTGAGGGTGGAAGATGATAGCCGGTGGAGGAAGGTGGTTGGAGGTTGCAACCTTTGCCGGAGGTTGACCGGAAAGTGGCCGGAAATCACCACAAAAGGGCTGGGTTGTGCTATTTCTGGTGAGCCGTGGGGTAGAGAGAAGGAGGAGAGAAGAAGAGAGAGAAAATTACTTGAACTTACTTGGTGCAAAAACAAGCTCATGTAAAATAAATACTTGGCTGAAATTTCCCTTGCAAAAGCTACCTTTTACTAAGTATAATTAAGGCCTAATTAAGGGTAATTAGCTAAACAAATAAGGTCAAGTCTTGGTGGATCGAAATTGGCCTTAAACGGGCTCGGGTTCACAAACTAACTCAAACCGAGTGCGCTTGAAAAAGTGTTTTTTTTTCCTCCAAAGCTCGAGGTTAAATGTTTGTGGTGTTATGGAAAATAATTGAACCGCTTAATTCATAAATATCAAGGCCTAATATCGATCTCCACAATTTGACAAGAACAAAACCCCGAATTGCAAGGTGAGGGCCCATTTAAATTCTTCCAATTGAACTAACAAAAAGCGATGATTTAAATGCGATGAAATTAATCACATGGATTAATGAAATGAATAAACATGATTTAGAGCCGGACTATTACAGAATATACCCCCTATGAATGCTAGACCACCCCCTATTTTTCAAAGACCCCCATCCCCTTCTCAAATACCCTAAAAGTCCAATTTAGAAGCAATGATGGAAAGTATGCTTATGGCGCAACAAAAATAGGATGAGTACATTAAGTAGTTAGCCTTAAAGGTTGATGTCTTTATAACTCATAATAGGATGTTGGAAGCCCTAATTGCTAAAAAAGTTAGTTTTTCATCTACGCCTCTAAACAGACTTCCTAGCGAGCCCGAACCTAACCCTCATGAGCATTGTGACTATATCACCTTGAAGGAAGAAGTAAAGGACCTAACTGACCCTGAGGATATACCAATAGAAGAGGGTGGAGAAATAGTCATGGCTAGAAGTAAAGAGAGAAATAATGGTGGCAAGACTGCCATGTTGGTAGAGAATGACACTATAGAGATCCCCACAGTTTTTCGACCTAAGCTTCCTAACCTAGATAGTTTTTTTTTAATCCCTGTATTACGAGAAAAGTGAAAATTGAGAGAGGTTTATGTGATCTAGGTGCAAGCGTCAGTATAATGCCATGTTCTTTGTTTCATAAGCTTCACCTCGGACCATTACCAGCCGCACCCTTTCCGCCACAGTTAGTGGACGGCCCTATGACGCAACCCATAGGTAGATTGGATAATGTGCCACTCAATATAAGAGATATTTGGATATTGGAGGACTTTATCATAGTTGATATGCTTGAGACTGATGATGCTCAAATTATCCTAGGTCGGCCCATTTTGACTACAGCTAGTTACCACATTGATGTAAGAAAGGGACGGATTGTATTTGACGTGAAAGGACACCATGCTGTGTTTTGTCATACAAAGGAAGACGTGGTTTCTCCTAGTTCTTGTTTATTAGATGCATTACCCCCTTTCCCCTGAGATTAACATAGAGGATGTCTTGAATTATGAAGATCCTCCTGATTCTGACTGGATTTCTTATGAGGACCCCAAACAAAGGTATGTTAAGGTGGAGTTTGCTGCTCCTATGCCACCTAACATGTCCAAGGTTGAGGTCCCTATTCCTAACGAGTCTTCTATGAGTGACTATTATAGGTCTGCACAAGCTGTTCTCTCTATGCCCCTATGGAAGAATTTGATGCAGCTTTTGATTTGGGGGTTGAATAAGTTGATGGTAACCCGCGTGATAGGCCACGAGTGCGCTTTGTTTTGTATATAGATAATGCATTATGGCACTGTGTCATGAAAACAAAGGACCTTCAACCAGAACTTTTAAGATGGTACCTGCAAATGAAGAAGTTTAACTTTGTGGTCCATGATAAAGCCCAATGTCCATACACTTACTGATCCCAACCAGGCCTAAAAGAAGGGTCAAACTCTTGACCTTGAAATAGCGCTGCTTGGGAGGCAATCCAAGCTCTTTTTCTTTTTTCTTTCATTAGCTTTTATTTTTACTATTTTGTAGTTTGTAAAAAGGAAAGAAAAAAAAGAAAAAAAAACTATGAACAAAATGTTTGGCATCATGGCTAGACCCCCAGACCTATGGCCATAGGGTGTCAACCTAGCAAAAAGCAAAAAGAAAAAAAATAAGAGACGCTGTGTCAGCAGATACTATGGTTTAACCATGGTGAACCCCGCGGTCTGTGCTGTACTGCTATGGCCCGTGGTCTAGGTTTTTGATCGTGGTGACTGCTCATCTCCCTCACAATTCATCTTTAACCTCGAGTCTCTCTTTACCTCCATTTTCTCTCTAAACCCTCTATAGCTAATACTTTCAATCTTCCTCATTTCTTCTCCATTTTCACTCATTCTCACCCAAAATCATCCCCTTTCACTCAAGCTTTTCCCTTTCCCCATAAATTTCATCTCTTTTCTTCTTCTTCTACTCCAAACACATCTTACTTCACTCATCCACCATACCTATATTTTTCCTATCTTATTCTTCTTCTTTTTTCTTAATTTCTTCATTTTCTTCTTCAAATTTTTCTATTTAGTTTTTAGATTTGGTTTTTGTTTTGGTTTTTGTAACAATGGCACCAACAAAGAGACAAAGGAGCACCAAGGAGGTTGATTCTTCAAGTCAAGGACCACCCTAACCTCAAAGGACATCCTGTACCTCTTTCTGATTACTCTGTGCTACCCTCCTTCCCTTTTTCTATTGAATGCCCACATTGAGGGCAATGTGTAATTCAAGCATGGGGGAGTTAGTCATTATATTTGGCGTCTGATGCTTGATTTGGTTTGGTGTGCTTGTGCTTTATATATGTTGTTAGTGACAATTTTTAGAGTTTTTGTTTTAGGTTTAAGTTTTGTTTAGCATTACTTCAGTAGTGTATTTAGTTCTCTTTTCATTCTGGGTTGCATTTTAGTTTTTCTTTTATTAGTTTCTTTTGCATATTAGTTTACATTGTTACTAGGAGCATTCATAAAAAGTAAAAAAACAGAATTACAGGAAAAAAAATCCTCTGATGATGATCCTTTTAGATTTGGTGGACTTCTTTAGTCTAGTTTGATCCTTTGATTCGCCCAAATTATGCATAAAAATATTTGAAAATGAGTTTTCAAAATGAGCTCCATGTTTTGACCATATGTCAAGTGCGAGTTGATTACCGCATGAGTCTTTACTTGAATTTTGGCATGTGTTTACTAATGAGCTAGTCACGACCTTGATAGATGTTCGGTAAGGCTTTGAGCTTTTAGAGGCTATTTGTCAGTTTAGTCTCATATTTTGTTTCATGTGTGACTCTTCCTTGATGTCATTTCTCTAGAATTTTCTTTGATTGTCATTCAAGATCACATTTCACATATGCATTTAGGCAATATGATTGAGGGATTTTTCTCTGATTTGTTAAACCCCACGATCTCCACCTTTGTTCTGTATTGCATCCCTTACTAGCCCCTTTAAGCCTATATCTGATTTTCTTAATTTGAATCACCTATTATAGCCTATGGCCAAATACTTGTCTTACCCTTAAGCCAAGACTAGAGGAGCGTGTCATTCTTTTGCATCAAGTTTGATAAGGCACTAGTAAGGTGGGTTGTTATCTTCTAGTGAATTTTGGCTGTGTTGGTGAAAGCATGTGAGATTTTGATAAATCCCTTGTTTCATTGTACAAAGATTGGGGAATAGTTGGAATTTAAAGTTTGCTATGGATTTCCCCTTAGCTATCATTTTTGAAAAACAAAACGAAAGTGAAAAAAAAGAAAGGAACATGAAAAAAAGGGAAATAATAAAAAGAAAAAGAAAAAAAAGGAGAAAAACAGAAGAAAGTGTTTGCCTTGTTAGGATTGTAAGTTATTTGTAATTTTCGACTCTTTCTCTCTTTAATAGGGGATGTATTTTGTTGATAAATTGTAATGGTCTAAGAAGGATGTAGTATGATGCAATGAAATTGTTTAGCTATTAGTCTCTGGCTTCGAGCTCCTTATTTCCAAAACATTTATTCCCCTCTTACCTTTATCCATGACCCCTTACAACCCTCTGAAAGTCCTCATGATTGTCTAGTGTGTTTACATATTAGTGATGGTGAATTTAGGAGTCTTGTCAAACTTGTGGTAGATTTGAGTCCAAGGAATGAGAATTGAGAGACTCTTCATTATTATTAAACACATGACTGATGAGAGCCACATAACTATAATGAGGTTCTACCGGCCTTGCTAGCCTTACTTGTTTCATATGTTGAAATGACTGCATTTGATGATTTGGGGAGATTGAATCAAGTTTGACATTATTGTCTATCAAAAGGTTTTTGAAAATTTCATTCCTTAATCTATTTTTAATGATTTTTGTATCTTTTTAGGCTACCTTTGGATCAGCTTGCCTTTTAAACATTACCTATGTCTACCCTGAGGAGGTTATATATAGTTTTATTTTTCTTTGCATTACTTGAGCACAACCAATGGTTTAAGCATGGGGGAATTTGATTAGTGCTTAACGTATACATCATTTTGGGGCTATTTTGCTTCATTTTTAGGAGAATTACATGCTTAATATTATTATTATACTGCTATTCTCGATTTATACTTGGGTATAGTTATTTGATATGTTTTGCAGGATTTTAGGCCTTTTTATCTCATATTTGACCCTTACTGGATGTATTTTGCCCTCCCTCATCGATACCCATGTGATGCTATGCCTGTAGAGCAAGAAAAGGGCAGAAATCAGTTCTAGCCCAGACCACAGTCGGACCATAGTGATGCATACCAAGGGCTAGAACAAGACCCTCATCCTAGACCAGAGAAGACCGTACTGCTCATCCACCAACAAGGCTTATTCTGTGAGGCAATGCAATTCAGTTTGGCCATTTTAGGGAGGTCCTTGCTTTGCTGGAAACCTTAGAATCACTGCTAGCCCAGCCAAGTCATTTTGAGGCTCAGATAGCAGCCTTAGTTCATTTCAGTTCAAATAAAGTACAACCTGCAGTCAGCATGTTTGAGGTTATTTCGCTTGCTTCTAGTAACATGTGCATGCCTAAGGAATCCAATCCCTTTTGATCAGTACCCTAACTCATTTACCAGCTCATAATCAGCTGCTAAATGATAAAGGTTACTTGATTTTGTCCTGGAATTAATTCTGGCAGCAGCAGGTTAGCAGTAGCAGCAGCAGCAGTTGACTGGCAAGTGTAAGGGCTTGAAAAGGTGTCTAAATATTTATCCAACAAGGCCCTAAAGTTACAGATTCAGAGCATTAGTTTTTAACCAGCACCAGAATGCAAGAAATACCCTTTTATCCTTTGGATTTCAGTGTACTGTACTTGACTGGCAAGCCCAGTTAGCTCTATGTGATCAGCTGCAAATCTCCTCCCAACGCCATCATTAACAAGTACCTTGATGCTATTAAGGGTTGACACCTCAGTAATGGAGAAAATCAAAGGGTTTAGGTGTCAAGAATCCAGCCTGTTGCTGTTTTAAGCTAGTTTAGTTCAAATCTATTTTCTTATTTTAGCTAGAATCAGTTATGGCCATTGATCCTTTGATTGTAACCGAGTATTTAAGCTTGTGTCAACTTGTAATACTCAGATTATGATGAATGAAAACCTTCCTTTTGCTGGTTCAAGCAAAAACCTCTCAAAATCTCTTTAACTTTAGCAAGCTCAGATGGTGTTGAGAGTGATTCTTTATCTAAACTCCTGGTGTTCTGCTTTAAGGGGCTTAGTGGTGAATCCTGCAGTTCTAGTTGTTAGAGATACTTCCTTTAGGCCATATCATATCTTTCATGTTGAGTTGTTAGCTTTGTCAACAATCCAGGCTTGCAAGGCTGAGCATACATCAACTGGTACCAGAGCCCAACCTGATTCTTGGTGAGTTATTTCTGTTACTCTTTGCTGCTTTCTTTCTAGTATCGTTCACTTGTTATTCAACCACAAAAGAACCCTACCTGTCCAAACACCAGTCTAGCCACGAGCACCAAACTCCTCAAACAACCATAGCATCCTAATTTCTTTACCCAAGCAGCATGGCTGAAAGGGAGAACACTTTCTCTCCACCTCAGCAACATGTGAGAGTTCTTAGAGGTCTCTCTCTTGAACAGGCTCATGAACTTAGGAGAGATTGAGCTATTATGGAAATGCAAGAAAGTATCAGAACACTTACAGCTCAAATTCAATAACTCATGAACCAGCCTAGAGGAAAAGAAAGGGAACCACCTCTGGACCATCCTGGAGGTTCTGATTCCCCTCCTGATTCTCAGTATAGTAGTGAATCTTTCACTGGAGACACTAGGCCTAGGAGAAGGAGAACGCACGGGGATGATCTTAAGGACCTCAGAATAGAGGCCTCTGAATTTGATGGAAGTTTAAAGCCTGAAGATTACTTAGAATGGGTTCAGGCCATGGAAGGATCATAGAGATTAAAGGCCATTCTGGAGAAAAGGCCTTTAAACTTGCTGTCCTGAAGTTAAAGCAATATGCCTCACTTTGGTATGAGAATCTGAAGAGAACCAAGGCCGTCGAAGGCAAACCTAAGATCAAAACCTAGGTTAAATTAAAGAAGCAAATGGACAAAAGGTTCTTACCAGCCACCTACAAGCAAGAGCTGTACCTAAGAGTCACTTCCTTACAACAGGGGAGCATGAAGGTTGAAGAATACATTAGGGAATTTGAGCAATTGCAAATCAGGTGTGCCTTGAGCGAAGAACCTGAACAAACCATTGCCAGGTTTCTCAAAGGCTTAAACCTTGCAATTTTAGAAAGGGTTGAGTTATAACCTTTCTGGACATTTGAAGATGCCTACAAGCTGGCTGTTAAGGTTGAAAAACAGCTTAAATCCAGGAGGCCTTACTCTTCTGCCCCTCCTAACCCTGTTGTACCAGTGAAGACCTTCAATTCTTACACGCCAGAACCTGCCCCTAAGGATGACAGGGACAAGGGAAAGGGAAAGGAGGTTACTAAGGACACTCCTAAGGGCCAGAAGAAATGTTTCAAGTGCTATGGCTATGGCCACTTTCAAGCAGATTGCCCTAACAGAAGGGTACTCACAATTAGAGAGATTGAAGAACTAGATCACATGAAAGTAGAGGAGGATGAGGAGGAAGAATCTACTAAAGAGGGTCAGACTTCTTACCTACCACTTGAAGAAGGTGAGATGTGCATGATTAGAAGGGTCTTTCATGCTACTGAAGCCCCACTTGAAGCCAATCAAAGAGAGTAAATATTTCACTCCAGATGCAAGGTAGCTAACAAAACATGCAACCTGATTATAGATGGGGTTAGCTGCATAAATGTAGCTTCTACTGAAATGGTCAGCAAACTGAACCTGGCCACCATCATTCATCCTAGACCCTACACCTTGTAATGGCTTAAGAAAGTAATGAGGTAACAGTTTCCAAGCGAACTTCAGTTCCTTTTTCAATTGATGAATATCAAGATGAGGTTCTGTGTAATGTCTCGCCAATGGATGCTTGCCACTTGCTCCTAGGCAGACCTCATTAGTTTCATAGGAATGTCATTCACCATGGCCAATCCAATACTTATTCCTTTAAACTGAAGGGTAAGAAGATGACACTGACCCCTTTGCCCCCTAACCAAACACATAAACCTGAAATTGGGAAGGATACACATAAGGAGAGTGCCTTGCTTGTCAATAGGGGAAGAGTGGAAAGGGCTATTACCAAGTGGAAGCCTGTGTTTATGGTACTAATGTTGGAATCTGCTCCTAACTCTGATCTAACAACCCTACACCCTTCTGCTCAGCCCTTGATATAGGAATTTAAGGATGTTTTTCCCCAAGACTTACCCCCCGGCCTCCCTTCTAAAAGGGGTATAGAGCACCAGATTGATCTACTCCCCGGAGCCCCATTACCTAACAAGCCTGCCTATAGATGCAACCCTACTGAAACCAAGGACCTGCAAAGGCAAGTTCAAGAACTGATTGATAGGGGTTATGTGAGGAAAAGCATGAGCCCATGCTCAGTCCCAGCCTTGCTGGTGCCAAAGAAAGATGGCAGTTCAAGGATGTGTGTAGACAGTAGAGCCATCAGCAATATTATAATCAAGTATAGGTATCATATCCCATGACTTGATGACATGTTGGATGAGCTTCATGGTTCAAAGATCTTCTCCAAGATAGATCTAAGGAGTGGCTATCATCATATCAGAATGAGAGAAGGGGATGAGTGGAAGACTGCTTTCAAAGCAAAGTAAGGTCTTTATGAATGGCTTGTCATGCCATTTGGGTTATCTAATGGACCCAGCACCTTCATGAGGTTGACGAATGAAGTGCTTAGGCCCTACATAGGTCTATTTTTGGTTGTATATTTTGATGACATACTTGTGTATAGCAAGACAGAACCTGATCACATCCAGTAGGTCAAGTAAGTTTTCTCCACCCTTAGAAGTCAGAAGCTGTATGGGAAGCTGGAAAAGTGTGAGTTCCTTATGCCAAGGGTTGTCTTCCTTAGATATGTGGTTTCCTGTGATGGTATTCAAGTGGATGAAGCTAAGGTTGAAGCAATCAAATCCTTGCGAGTACCTACCTTAGTCACTGCAGTCAAAAGTTTCCATGGGTTAGCTTCCTTCTACAGAATATTTATCAAGGATTTCAGTACAATCATGGCTCCTCTTACTGAATGCATGAAGAAGGGAAGCTTTTCCTAGTCTCCAGCAGCATAGAAAGCTTTTGACACCATCAAGCAGAGGTTATGTGAGACACCAGTCCTAGCCTTACCTAACTTTGAAGAATTATTTAAGATAGAGTGTTATACCAACAGGGTGGGCATTGGAGCTGCTCTTACCCAACTTAAGAAGCCCCTGGCCTACTTCAGTGAAAAGCTTAGTGGTCCAAAACTCAACTACTCAACCTATGACAAATAATTCTATGCCATAGTAAGAGCTTTGAGTCACTAGAGTCACTACCTGAAACCTAAGGCCTTTGTCCTACATTCAGACCATCAAGCATTAAGATATCTTAATGGCCAGCCTAAGCTCAATGCAAGGCATGCAAAATGGGTTGAGTTCCTGTAAGCTTTCAGCTTTTCTGCCAAGCACAAGAAGGGAACTGAGAATGTTGTAGCAGATGCACTCTTAAGGAGATATGCTTTTATCTATGTTTTAGGTGCAAAGCTACTAGGATTGCAGTCCATTCAGGCCTATTACCTGGAAGACCTAGCTTTTCAAGAGTTAGTAAGCGACACCCCAGCTCAAGGGCCTTATATGATGCAAGATGGATTTTTATTTAAGGGGAATAAACTGTGTGTTCCAGCATGTCCATTGAGGGAGTTACTGGTGAGAGAGGCCCATGGAGGGTCACTTACTGGGCATTTTGGGATGAGCAAGACCTTGGATATCCTGATAGAGCATTTTCATTAGTAAAAATGGGCAAAGATGTGTATAAAGTGGTGTCCAGATGCTCCATTTTCCATAAAGCCAAGAGCCAATTTCATCAGGGTCTTTATACACCCCTTCCTGGCCCATTAAGGCCTTGGGAAGATGTTAGCATGGATTTTGTTATTGCTTTATCTAGAACCCAAGGAGGTAAAGATTCAGTTATGGCGATGGTAGACAGATTCACCAAAATGGCTCATTTTGTGGCATGTCATAAAGCTGATGATGCCTATCACATTACTGATTTGTACCTTAGAGAAATCATCAGATTGCATGGAGTCCCTAAGACCATTGTAAGTGATAGGGACACCAAGTTTTTATCTCATTTTTGGAGAAGTATGTGGCATCTGTTGGGTACTAAACTCTTATACAGCACCACTTGCCATTCTTAGACTGATGGCTAAACTGAGGTCACCAATAGGACCTTGTCCACACTTCTTAGAACCATGGTCCAGAAGAATTTGAAGGAATGGGATCTCAAACTGCCTCATGCTGAGTTTGCTTACAATAGGAGACCAACTAGAGCTACTGGTTGTTCCCCTTTTGAGGCATTATACAAGATTAATCCCCTGACTCCTATTAACCTTATTCCCCTCCCCACTAACTGCAAGGTTAGCTTTGAGGCTGAAAAAGGGCTAAGGAAATGAAGAAGCTTCATGAGCAGATTAGAGCCCGTATTGAGAAGGTTACTGAAGCCTATAAAACCAAGGCCAATAAGAATAGGAAGGTTATGGAGTTTCAGCCTGGAGACCTTGTTTGGTTGCACCTTAGGAAGGAAAGGTTCGACACCAGGAGGAAAAGCAATCTAACGGCTAGAGGGGATGGACCTTTTAAGTTTCTAACTAAGGTGGGAGCCAATGCTTACAAACTGAAACTCCCAGGAGACATCGCTATTTCAGACACCTTTAATGTAGGTGATCTGAATCCCTATGTAGAGGATGGAATTGACTTTGGAGATTTGAGGGCAAATCCTCTCAAAGGAGGGGAGGATGATGCAGACCAAGGGCTAGAACAAGACCTTCATCCTGGACCAGAGAAGACCATACTGCTCAGCCACCAATAAGGCCTATTCTGTGAAGCAATGTAATTCAGTTTGGAGGCCATTTTAGGGAGGTCCTTGCTTTGTTGGACACCCCAGCATCACTACTAGCCTAGCTAAGTCATTTTGAGGCTTAAACAGCAGCCTTAGTTCAATTAAGTTCAAATAAAGAACAACCTGCAGTCAGCATGTTTGAGGTTATTTTGGCTACTTCCAGTAACATATGCATGCCTAAGGAATCTAGTCCCTTTTAATCAGTACCATAACTCATTTATCAATTCATAATCAGCTCCTAAATGATAAAGTTACTTGACTTTGTCCCGGAATTAATTCTGACAGCAGCAAGTTAGCAGCAGCAGCAGCTGTTTAAAAGGAGAATTTTACCCCAAATTAGCAGCTCATTTTGGCATATCTAAAGGCCTGAAAAGGTGTCTAAAATTTATCCAACAAGGCCCTAAAGTTGTAGATTCAGATCCTCTAGCATTAGCTTTTAACCAGCACCAGAATGCAGGAAATACCCTTTTATCCTTTCGATTTTAGTGTGTTGTACTTGACTGGCAGGCCGAGTTAGCTCTATGTAATCAACTTGAAAGCTCCTCCCAAAGCCATCATCAGCAAGTACCTTGATGCTATTAAGGGTTAACACCTTAGTAATGGAGATAATCAAAGGGTTTAGGTGTCAAGAATCCAGTCTGTTGCTGTTTTAAGCTAGTTTAGTTCAAATCTATTTTTTTATTTTGGCTAGAATCAGTTATGGCCGTTGATCCTTTGATTATGACTGAGTATTTAAGGCTTGTCTCCACTTGTAATACTCAGATTATGATGAATGAAAACCTTCCTTTTGCTAGTTCAAGCAAAAACCTCTCAAAATCTCCCTAACTTTAGCCTGCTCAGGTAGTGTTGACAGTGATTCTTTGTCTAAACTCCTGGTGCATTCTGCTTTAAGGGGCTTAGTGGTGAATCCTGCAGTTCTGGTTGGTGAAAATACTTCCTTTAGGCTAGATCATATCTTCCATGTTTAGTTACTAGTTTTGTCAACAATCCAGGCTTGCAAGGCTCAGCATACATCACGTGGTGTCTACCACGGTCCATGGTGGGTTGAGAAACGGTTACTTCTTTGTCTTACTTCGGCTGTGTGGCTGAAAACATCCAAGATCTCCTATAAAAGGGCTTTGTTCAGCAGCCGAAGAAAAAGCATATGCATAGGCATATAAATAGAAAGCAAGCAAGAGTGGCATAGTTAATCTTCTTTCACAAATTTTTGCTCTTTTTAGTTTAGATTTTTAGTTTGGTATTTGTGTTGGTGTGAAATCTTGAGCATGAGTGTTTGATCTTAAGGCAGTTTAAAGCCCTTGGTTGAAGGCTATTCTTAGTCAAGCCCTTCCGCTCAGATTTCCCAAAATGTTGTTTAGTTGTTTAACCAAAATCATGAGCGACTAGTTTTTATTCTGTCTGGGGATTTATTACTTCACAAAAGTATAATTGGATGATGTTTTAATCTAAAGAATTATGCTTATTTTCATGATTGGTTTGATTTCGTTCTATCAAGTGACTATCATGTTGTGAGTAGATTTTTGGCCAAAATTTGGTTGCACACTTGAAACAATTGAATGAAAAACTAAAAGGTGACATTTGATTGTTACACTACTTGATAAAACCTGACATGACATCATCTCGAAAGAGAGATTTGTATGTTAGGACGACATAGAGTATAACCGAACATGTTTAACTTGGATTAAGATAAATCAGTTTGAAAGAATGACTTTTGCTTAGTTTTGGCAAATTTGGTTGAGTTGGAAAGAATAAACTAAACTTTTGGATAGAATGCAAATCCTTGAAATTAACCGGTTAGAGAAAAGCACATACTTATCACTTTTTCCAATCAACTCTCATAGCTACATGAATTCCTAGGCATGTTTCCTTAATTGATTTAAAAATTAGTGAATTAGAAGTTGTTCAATCGAACCCTCTTGAATTAGAATTTTACTTAACATATTTTAGTAGACAAAACTCGATAGATTACATTGGTCCCTAAGGAGCGATCTTTTTATCTATACTACGACTGCCCGTACGCTTGCTGTAGTTTTCAAGTTTTGAGCGCTGTTGTCGGGGAAATCCAAGCTTAGCTGTTTTGTTGGGGACTAATTTATTAACTATTGAGTTAGTCTTACGAAAGTGACTAAGTATTTTATTGCCTTTTACTTTTATTTTCTTTTTATTTTCTTGTTTGATTGCGCTGGCAGCATTGGTGCTAGTGCTCGTAAGAATTTATCCTGTTCATGTGAAGTCCAATCTTGTATGAACCCGATCCTGAGATTAAAAGGAATTTCCGCTTAAGGAGGAGGAAGCAAAGGATTGAAGGACAAAAACGCAAGACAAGACGGAATCTAACAAACATGGTAGGAGAAGGAGGTGACAAAAGAATGACACTTCGAGATTTCATTACCCCTGGAGCCCCAGGGATCGCCTTAAGTATAGCTCGCCCTACTATTGATGCCAACAATTTCGAGCTCAAACCGGCACTCATTTCGATGACGCAACCATACCAGTTTCGAGGAACGGCTTTGGAAGACCCGAATCTACACCTCTCGGTCTTCTTAGAGGTGTACGATGCGTTAAAACTTAATGGAGTCTCCATTGATGCGATTTACCTATGCTTGTTTCCTTTCTCATTGAGGGATAAAGTAAGGGCTTGGTTACACTTCTTGCCATCTGGATGCATTACCACTTGGGATGAGCTGACAAGAGCCTTCCTCACCAAGTTTTTCCCTCCGAGCAAAATAACAACCTTGAGAAATCAGTTCACCAGCTTCATGCAAAAAGATGAAGAAATGCTCTATGAAGCTTGTTGTGCTTATGCCCCCATCATGGTCTTCAGCGTTGGATGATTATCCAAGCTTTTTATAATGGTGTGACCCAACCTGTGAGGTTTACTATTGATACGGTGGCAGGAGGAACCTTGATGAACAAAACTGAGGATGAAGCCCATAACCTAATTGAGGAGATGGCACTTAACAACTTTCAATGGTACACCAAACGAGGCCAACCCAAACGGGTTGGAAGTAAGCTTGAAGATGATGCACTTGCTTTATTTTTTGCTAAAATAGATGCTATTACTCAAAAACTGGACCGAATGAATGTTAATGCTATGAATTCTAATGCCCATTTCCCTTGTGAAATTTGTGGTTCAATTGAGCATGTAACTTTGAATTGTCAAGTTGGGAGCCCTTTTTCCTAAGGCCCTAGTGAAGTTAACTATATTCAAAACTTCAACTCGAGATCGGCCAATGACCCTTACTCTAGTAACTATAATCCAGGTTAGAAGAATCATTCGAATTTCTTCTATAGGTATAATCCAAACCCATCGAATATGCCCCCTATGAATGCTAGACCATGCCCTCATTTTCAAAGACCCCCGTTCCCTTCTCAAATGCCCCAAAAGTCCAATCTAGAAATGATGATGGAAAGTATGCTTATAACGTAATGAAAACAGGCCGAGTACATTAAGCAATTAGCCTCAAAGATTGATGTGCTTACAACTCATAATAGGATGTTGGAAGCCCAAATTGCCCAAAAAGCTAGCTTTTCGTCTACGCCCCTAGACAGACTTCCTAGCCAGTCCGAAACTAACCATAGGGAGCAATACAATGCAATGATTTTGAGAGGAGGAAAACAATTAAAGGGACCTAAGGAGATTAACAATGATGAGTCTCTGCATAATAAGAATGAGCATGTTGAGAATCTCATGAAAGAGATATCCTCGCCCTCTAAGGAGGTAATACATGATGTAGTGCATAAGCCTGATGTGGTTCCTAAGGACTCTAAGATCATTTCCCCAAAGCCCTACACCCCACCTTTACCATTTCCTCAGAGGATGGCTAAAGCAAAACTGGATATGCAATTTGGGAAGTTTTTACAAGTCCTTAAGAAACTATACATAAACATTCCATTTACTGAAGCCCTAACTTAAATGCTTTCATATGCTAAATTTTTTAAAGAAATTCTGTCTAACAAAATAAAGCTTGAAGAACATGAAACTGTAGCTTTGACTGAAGAATGTAGTGCGATGATCTAAAACAAGCTTCCAACTAAGCTAAAGGATACCTAGCAGTTTTCAATTCCCTGCCTGATAGGGAATGCACCTATAGACTGTGCTTTATGTGATTTAGGGTTAAGCGTGAGCTTGAGCTCCTTTGTATGTGTAAAAAATTAGAACTTGGAGAGATAAAACCAACTACTATCTCCTTACAATTGGCAGACCGTTCTGTAAAATACCCTATGGGAATTTTAGAGGATGTTCTAATGAAAGTAGGGGATTTATATGTACCAGTAGACTTTGTGATTCTAGAAATGGAAGTGGATACATAGACCCCCATCATTCTTAGGAGACCTTTCCTGGCTACTGCAGGGTGCTGTATCAATGTGAAAAATGGTACACTAAATGATCATGTGGAGTTTAATTTACTAAAAGTCGCTAAGTTCCCTTCTATTTCTGGTGAGTGTAATAAGATTAATGCGGTTGATGGTTTAATGCGAGGAACTATGTTTAACCTTTATTCTAATGATCCACTTGAGCACTTGATGTTGAATAATAGCACTACTACGGATGAAAATCCCAAAGTAGCCAAGTATGCTCAACTTCTGGAAGCCTCTCCACCAATTCTGCCTTCCCTTGCTGAGGTGGAATCATTACAAGATGAAAGAAAGCCCTCTTCTGATAAGGCAAAAGTTTTCAAGGTAGAATTAAAACCCTCCCTTCACCCTTGAGGTATGAATTTCTTGGACCAAAATCTACATACCCAGTGATTGTGAATACAAGTTTGAATGTAACCCAAATTAACTCTTTGCTTAGAGTACTTAGGAAGCATCGTAGAGCCATAGGATACACCATTGATGACTTAAAAGGAATTCATCCTTCTTTGTGTATGCATCGAATCTTAATAGAAGACAACCATAAGCCTTCAATTGAACACCAAAGAAGATTAAATTCGAGCATGCAAGAGGTGGTAAAAAAGGAGATTTTGAAGTTGCTTAAGGCCGGCATTATCTATCCTATCTCTGATAGTGCGTGGGTAAGCCAGGTCTATATTGTACCTAAAAAAGGAGGGATGACTGTTGTTTAAAATGACAATAATGAGCTAATCCCTACTAGGACCGTCACAAGGTGGTGTATGAGCATCGATTATCGAAAACTGAATAAAACCGCCCGTAAAGATCACGTTTCCCTTCCCTTCATTGACCAAATGCTTGAACAATTGGCTAAAAACTCATATTTTCGCTACTTACATGGATATTCGGGATTTTTTCAAAACCTTATCCATCCTAATGGCCAAGAAAACACTACTTTTACATGTTCTTATAGTACGTATGCATATAGAAGAATGCCATTTGGGTTATGCAATGCCCTTGTGACATTTCAACGTTGTATGATGGCCATTTTTTCTAATTTTATAGAGGAAATAATAGAAATCTTTATGGATGATTTTTCTGTGTATGGTGCAACCTATGATCAATGCTTGAATAACTTATCTAAGGTTTTGCAAGGATGCGAAGATGTGAATTTGGTTTTAAATTAAGAGAAATGTCCTTTTATGGTGCAAGGGGGGTTGTCCTTGGTCCTGTTATCTCTAGTAAGGGCATTGAAGTTGACAAAGCAAAGGTGGAGGTGATTGAGAAATTGCCACCACCAACTTCTTTAAAAGGTGTGAGGAGTTCTCTCAGACACGTCGGTTTTTGCCAGCAGTTCGTTAAAGATTTTTCGAAAATTACAAAACCTTTCATCCAATTTCTTGTCAAGGATGTGCCTTTTGAATCTAATGAAGAATGCTTGGGTGCTTTTTACATGTTAAAAGAGGCATTAATCACTACCCCAGTAATGCAAGCGCTAGATTGGGAGCAACCTTTTGAAGTAATATGTGATGCAGGTGACTGTGCAATGGGTGCTATTCTAAGCCAACGGAAGGACAATAAGCCATATGCTATATACTATGCTAGCCGCACTCTTGACGAGGCACAAGTGAATTATGCCACGACTGAGAAGGAATTCTTAGCAGTTGTCTTTGCCTTGGAAAAATTTAGACCCTACTTGATTAATTCAAAGTTATTGCTTTCACAGATCATGCCACTTTGAAACATTTAATGAAGAAATCCGACTCCAAAACCTGACTCATCCGATGGGTTCTCCTTCTTCAAGAATTTGATTTGAAAATCAAAGATAAGGCCGAGTTGGCAAATGTGGTTATCGATCATCTATCTTGTTTAGGCATAAAGGCCACTCCTAGTGAAGAGCTCCCCATTGATTACTTGTTCCCCGATGAGTAGCTATTCGCTATATCCCAATAACCTACCCCATGGTATGCTGATTTGGTGAACTTCAGGGTGTGCAGAGTGTTACCTCCTGAATTGTCCTACCAACAAAGAAAGAAGTTCTTTACTGATGCCAAATACTATGTGCAGGAAGAACCTTTCCTTTACAATCCATATGGAGATGGAATTTATAGAAAATGCTTGCCTAAAGATGAGGCCCGTAGTGTCTTACACCATTGCCATGCTTTAACGTATGGTGGCCACTTTGGACCAAATAAAACGATTGTGAAAGTACTGCAAGTAAGCTTCTATTGCCCCACGCTCTTTAAAGACGCAAGGAAATTTATCATAACTTGTGATAGATGTCAACGAACAGGGAACATTTTTAAGAGGCATGAAATGCCTCAAAGTGGCATACTTAAGGTACAGTTAGTTGATGTATGGGGGATTGACTTTATGGGTCCTTTTCCTCCTTCCCATAATAACCTTTACATCCTTGTTGTGGTTGACTATGTTTCTAAGTGGGTGAAAGCCATTGCCTCCCAAACAAATGACTTGAAGGTTGTCCTTAAGTTTCTCAACAAAAATATTTTCATAAGGTTTGGCACGCCAAGAGCTCTTCTAATTGACAATGGCACACACTTTTGCAACAAGCCTCTTAAGTTACTATAAAAAAAAATATGGGATATTTCATTAGATTGCTATGCCTTACAATCCCCAAACAAGTGGGTAAGTGGAACTCTCGAATAGAGAATTGAAGAGCATACTGGAGAAAACAGTGGATCGGCCCCGCAAAGATTGGTCCCTCAAGCTTGATGATGCTATTTGGGCATACTGCACTACTTACAAGACTCCTCTAGGCACCACTCCATACCGGTTGGTGTTTGGGAACTCTTATCACTTGCCAGTGGAGATGCAACATAAGGCATACTGGGCTATAAAGGCACTCAATTTTGATCTTAAGGCAGCCGGAGAAAAGAGATTTTTGCAACTAAATGAGCTAGATGAGCTAAGGTTGGAAGCCTATGGGAGTTCATATATTTAGAAAGAGCAAACTAAGAAGTGGCATGATAAACATATCATGAAGAAAAGGCTTGAAAAAGGTGACATGGTGCTCTTATTCAACTCTCAACTGAGATTATTTTCGGGCAAACTGAAATCCTAATGGTCAAGCCTGTTTAAGATCACCAAGGTTCAACCCAATGAAGCAATTGAAATATGGAGTGACTCTACTGGTGCGTTTATAGGTAATGGACAATGATTAAAATCATATCTTTCGGTACAACCTATTGATAAAGCCAATCCCTATACACTTACTGATCCGGACAAGGTATAGAAGAAAGGTCAAGCTCTTGACCTTAAAAGAGCGCTTCTTGGGAGGCAACTCAAGATCTTTTTCCTTTTTCTTTCCTTAGCTTCTATTTTTACTATTCTTGTAGTTTATGAAAAAAAAGGGGAAAGAAACAGGAAAAAAAAAGAACTATGAACAAAATGTTTGGCACCACGGCCAAACCCCAGAACTATGACCGTGGGATGCCATCCTAGTAAAAAAAGAAAAAAGAAAAAAAAGAAGCTGTATTAGCAGACACCACAGTTTGACTGTGGTGTACTGCCACGGCCCGCGGTCAAGGTTTTTGACCGCAGTGACCACTCATCTCCCTTATAATTCATCTTCAACCTTGAATCTCTCTCTCTACCTCCATTTTCTCTCTCTAAACCCTTTATAACTAATACCTTCAATCATTCCTTATTTCTTCTCCGTTTTCACTCATTTTCACCCAAAATCATCCCCTTTCACTCAATATGTTCTCTTTCCCCTTAAATTTCATCTCTTTTCTTCTTCTTCTTCTTCTTCTTCTTCTTCTTCTTCTTCTTCAAACTCATCTCACTTCACTCATCCGCCATACTCATCTTTTTTCCCTCTCGTATTCTTCTTCTTTTTACTTAATTTCTTCATTTTCTTCTTCAAATTTTTCTATTTAGTTTTTAGTTTTGGTTTTTGTTTTGGTTTCTGTAGCAATGGCACCAACCAAGAGACAAAGGAGCATCAAGGAAGTTTGTTCTTCAAGTAACACACCACCTCAACCTTAAAGGGCATCCCGAACCTCCACCAATGCACATGCTAAAGGTAACATTCCTCACCCTCTTTATTTGACGCGTCCTGATCATGTTGCTAGATATAATTCCTTGAATGAACACAAGGTTGTAGCAACTAGATATTATGATGAAGAGCTATTAGCCCGGTTAAGAATGTTGGATGATATTCGATGGTTGTTTGAACAAGGTGGTATAGGACACTTTTTAGAAATCAAAGAGCATACATATCAAGACTTGATCTGAGAATTCCTAAGTACACTCCATGTTGACGTCACTAAAGGGGGTCAATGTCAAGCCAGATACATATCGTCTTATTTGCAGGGACAATTATATGAACTGAAGCTAGGTAGCTTTAACAGTATCTTCCGTTTTCCAGCTAGTATAGATTTATCGAACTGCCAAGTCCCTCATGAATTCAACCCAAATGCATTTTAAGGTGAACTTTCGGGGAGTGTTAGGTACAGCACTAGTTCATCGAAGTGCGCACATATTTGAAACCATTGTAGAGTAGCTTGGTGTATTTTAGCTTGTTCCCTTTTTACTTGGGACGATAGTCCAAATGTCCCAAGATTGTCTTAGTTGTACTTCTTATCCTATATGCTTGATGGTGTCAAACTTGACCCAGGTTCCTTTTTAGTTAGGCAATTGCATAGTGCTGCTGTTAGCACTAAATGTAGGATAGTCATTGGTGGTATTGTGAGTACTATTGCTAGATTTTTGGGTGTTGAACCCAATCCTGAAGATAGAGTTTCTGGGTCCGAGCGGCTTGATCAAGCTACTTTTAAAATTATGAACTTTTCTAAAGTTGAGGCTTGGCATTTTTGTTGGATTTACCCTAGGGATGGCTTTTGTCGCTTCCCAATGTCGATCGAACCACCTTACTTCACCAGGCTAATCTTTATAGGGTACCTGGTGATGACGAGGTTGTTCGACCCGTACCCCATCATCCAGCCCCTCATTTTAGTCAAGCCAGACCTAGTTCTTCCTCTCAACCACCCCCTCCTAACTATACTGACCTGCAAGACACCCTTAGATCCATTCAAGACGAGCAAGTTTCCATTCAAGCATTTGTTGCTTCTAAGAACGCCACTCTTTGGGACTTTGTCCAAGAGCGCCATGATAACCTCTGTGGGATGCTTGGTACCCAGGCTCAATATTTCTAGGACTATAGGGCATGCCTAGAAACCTGGTAAGATTGGCATATCTCTTATGGCTAACCACGCCATCCTCCCCCACCACCTCCTTTCTGATTGCTCTATGCTACCCTCCTTCCCTTTTTCTATTGTATGCCCACATTGAGGGAAATGTGTAATTCAAGCATGGGGGACTTAGTCGTTATATTTGGCGTCTGATACCTGATTTTGTTTGGTGTGCTTGTGCTTTGTATATGTTATTAGTGATAGTTTTTTGAGTTTTTGTTTTAGGTTTTAGTTTTGTTTAGCAGTATTTCAGTAGTGCATTTAGTTTTGTTTTCATTCTAGGTTACATTTTAGTTTTTCTTTTATTAGTTTCGTTTGCATTTTAGTTTGCATCGTTATTAGGAGCATTCATAAAAAGTAAAAACAAAAGAATTAAAGAAAAAAATCCTTCGATGATGATCTTTCTAGATTTGGTAGACTTCTTTGGTTTAATTTGATCCTTTGACTCGCCCAAATTGTACATAAAAATGTTTACGAAGGAGTTTTCGAAATGAGCTCCATGTTTTGATCATATGTCGAGTGCGAATTAATTACCCATAAGTCTTTACATGAATTTTAGCATGTGTTTACTAATGAGCTAGTCATGACCCTGGTAGATGTCCAATGAGGCTTTAAGCTTTTAGAGGCTATTTATCAATTTAGTCTCATATTTTCTTTCATGTGTGACTCTTCCTTAATGTCATTTCTCTAGAACATGCTTTGATTCTCATTCAGGATCACATTTCATAAATGCATTTACACAACATGATTGAGGCATTTTTCCTTGATTTGTTGAACCCCAAGGCCAAATAGCCACCTTTGTTGTGTATTATATCCCTTGCTAGCCCCTTTGAGCCTATATCTGATTTTCTTAATTTGAACCTTCTTTTACAGCCCATGGCTAAATACTTGTCTTACCCTTAAGCCAAGACTAGAGGAGCATTTCATTCTTTTGCATCAAGTTTGATAGGGAATAGTAAGGTGGATTGTTATCTTTTAGTGAATTTTGGCTGTTTGGTGAAGGGATGTGAAATTTTGAGAAATCCCTTGTTTCATTATACAAAGTTTAGAGAAGAGTTAGAATTTAAAGTTCGTTATGGATTTCCCCTTGGCCATCCTTTTTGAAACAAAAAATGAAAGCGAAAAAAAAGAAAGGAACATGAAAAAAAGGGGAAACAATAAAAATAAAAAGGAAAAAAAGAAAAAAAAGGGGGGAAGAAAGTGTTGGCGCCATTGGGATTGTAAGTTATTTGTAATTTTTCCTCTTTCTCTTTTCAATAGGGGATGTACTTTGTTGATGAATTGTAATGGTCTAAGAAGGATGTAGTATGATGCATCGGAATTGTTTAGCTCTTAGGCTTTGACTTCTACCTCCTTGTTTCCAAAACATTTGTTTCCCTCTTACCTTTACCTATGGCCCCATTACAACCCTATGAAAGTCCTCATGATTGTCTAGTGTGTTTGCATATTAGTGACAGTGAATTTGAGAGCCTTGTCAAGCTTATGGTAGACTTGAGTTCAAGGAATGAGAATTGAGAGAACCTTCATTATTATTAAACATATGACTGATGAGAGCCACATAACCATTGTGAGGTTCTACCGGCCTTGCTAGCCTTACTTGTTTCACATGTTGAAATGATTGTATTTCACAATTTAGGGAGATTGATTCAAGTTTGACATTGTGGTCCATCAAAAGGTTTTCGAAAGTTTTAATCCCAAATCTGTTTGTTAATAATTTTTGTATCATTTTGGGCTACCTTTGGATCAGCTTGCTGTTTGAATGTTACCTATGTCTATCCTGAGGATGTTGTGTATAGTCTTGTTTCTCTTTACATTGGTTGAGGGCAGGCAACCGTTTAAGTGTTCGTGCCAAAAATATGTTATTTTTACGATACTTTTATGCCTAATTTATGCTCGTTATAATCGTTATTTTTAGGTTTTTTATTTGATTTTATTTTGTTTTGTAGGTATTGAATAAATTTGAGAAAAATGCAAAAAAATGATGGAAAAATGCCGGAAATGAAAATTCGGGCCATGAAGGATTGAAGTAGCAGCGCAAGAATCAGCCGAACCTTTCTTTTTATCCATCATCCAAAAAAAGAAAAAAAAGGAAAATAAAACCTAAAATCTACCCAAGCCCACGCGCATGGCACGTGCTTCCCCTTCCCCCTTAACTCTCATTTTCTCTATCATCTCTTGGCTCTGAGGAACCTAAAAACCCGACACCCATCTCTCTCTTCCTCATCTCTTCTCTCTCTAACTCTTCTCTCTCTCGATCGAACCACGCACCACCACCTCCATCATCATCGACCACCTTATTCGTGTACCTGCCAGCACCGAATCGCACTCCACACAGCCAACACATCACCAAAATCCACCATCCATGATTCCCAAGATTAAAGGGCTGAAATTGAAGGGGCTCGGGCATATATCAAAGCTAGTGGCGATTAAAGTGAGAGGATTAGGGTCTAATTAGGTAACAATTCGGTTTTAGTTCTGAGTTTTTAAGTTTTAATTAGGTTTCTTGTTATTTCAATTCGAATTTTAGATAATTGTTAGGGTTTTGATTTTCGAGTTTCATTTTGAGGTTAGGAGATGTTTAAGGTTGAATTGGTTTTAATTTTTGAAATTTTAGCTTGAAATTCACTTGTGTTATTCGGATTTTCTTGATTTAGGGTTTGATAAACTCGGTTAGGGTTTGACGTTAGTTTGGGTTCTGGGTTTTGAATTTCATGTAATAATGCTACAATTTTGAGTTTCCCAGTTGTAATTCATGACTTTAGTTTGATTTTGCAAGAACTGGATGTTGGTTTTGTTGAATTTCAGTCACAAACTCCCCTCCCCTATTTTCATTTAACTAAGCACGTTTGGGCATTTCACCATTAATGGTGGTCTGGGGTCGTGAGTCCTGAAGCTCAGGAGGCTTCTATTTTGTGTTGAATTCCGGATTTGGTGTCGAAAGGTTGCAGGTTTGAGTTTAATCAGTGGCAAATTTTCCCTTCCCATCATTTAGATATTGTTTGAATGCTGCTAAGATTAGGTATTTTAAGCATTCTGTTAGCCTAATTCATCTATTCGATTGCTGTTTGTTATTGATCTGGGTTGCTTCATTTTGCTCTTTGCATTTCTTCTTGATTTACTTGGGTTTGAAGTCTTATTTCATCTCCCCTTGAGAGCTTTGTTTAAGCCTTCTGTTTAGTTTTTTTATTTTGATTCTGCTGCTTGTTAATTTGTTTTGAAGCTCTCGTTTAGGATATAATAAGTGACAGAGAGATGCCCCTTTGATTAGAGTTAATTTTTGAATGTTAGGCAATGGTAGAGAAACTTTGGAATTAGGTTGATTTACAACCTATAGCTTTAGTTGCTCCTCGTTTAAATCAATTGAGAATGATGCTATGCTAGTTCAATTTCGTGTTAAGTGACCTCAATCTTTTCCATCGTCCCCAAGGACACGATCCTGAAGTAGTACAAATTCAGTCGTACGCTTGCGGCACTTCTAATTTACACTCAAAACTATCGTACAAGTTTTTGACGATGTTGTCGGGGATGACGGCATGAGATTAGGTCATATTTTCATTTTCTTAGCTACTTTCTTTTTAGTTGCATACGTTCTACCTTACTTTGTTTATTTCATTATCAATTATGACTTAGTTTAGTTCATTTCTTGAATTTCCCAAAATCCCAAAAAAAGCATTAGAAAAGCCTAAAATCCAAAAAAAATAGAAAAACTTGAAAAACCACTAAAAAATCAGAAAAGCCTAAAATTGAAAAAAATTAGAAAAACTTGAAAACCACCAAAAAATTGAAAATTTTTTTCAAACCTCAAAAAAAAGTGGCAATTTTATGTTTCAGCACTTTTCTTTTTCTTTATTTTGTTTTTATTAGTTTCTTATGCTTTGATTTACATTGCTTATTCATTGTTAGTTGTGATATATTTAGTTCATTTCTTAAAAAAATCCAAAAACCCATAAAATTTTTGAAAAACTTGAGAACCACTACAAATTGAAAAAACTTTAAAAACTTTAAAAACTTTAAATGCCAGTTCTCCATTTCCCGTAATATGAGCATAAACTTTTTTGGAGTTATCTTTCAAGGCTTAATGATTATCGTGCTCAACTGAATTATAAATTTGAAAAAATGAAAATTTTATGTGGCCATTGCTGTGGGTCTAAATGTTGAGTCAAGGAGTTATGTTGAATCAATTTATTCGGAATGTTTAATAGAATTATTATCTAAAACTCAAGATAAAGTTTGGGATTTCTTTGAAAAACTAGCTTGGGAAACCTATGCATTTGAACAAGCTAACGAGACTTTTAGATACCCAACTCATGGGGAGTATGATTTTCATACTAATTCTTACCCTCCAGACCACTTTTTGAATTCATATGGCCCATCTTATTCTTATATGCCTCCTGTTTTGTGCGATTCTTGTGAATCTCCTTATCATGATGCTCATACTTGTCCTTTTCATGCTTATGTTGATGCTACATGTGCAAGTTTTGAAAAGAAGATCAATGAAATGACTGATCAAATGATAGAGACAATCAAAGCGAGAATTGTTGAATGTTCTCAATGTTTTAATCAAAGTGAGCTTGATTCTAATTTAGGATCCCCTAAAGCTGACATTAGTCTCTATGATAATTTTAAACCCTCTTATTCTGCAAGGCCTGACTTGACTGAAGACATGTATTTGCCTAGTCTTGATCAAGAGAGTGACTTCCCTATGTCTTTGTCACCCGACCTTACACCCTACACTAACTCACCTAAGGCCATCACTAATGATGTCCTAGTTTCTTGCCGACCCACCCACCACTCTGAACGACTTTTGTGAGTTTGATGTGAGTGAACCATCTGATACTGTCAGTGAGTTAGATATAAGCATCACACTTGAAGTTGAGCCTCTGATTTAGATGAGTCACAAGAAGCTATTTCACAAGAGTTATGCGATGAGGTAACTGAACCCACTAATTTGGACTTTGATGATGATATTCTTTATGCAGAATATAAATCTATTTCATGTGGGTTTGATGTTACTGAAGGTCTTGATGTAGGTTTTCATATTGAATATGAATCATTCTCTTTTGATCCCATCATTTTTGACCTTCTATTTAAATTAGATAGTAATATTCTGTATGTGGAATATGAATCTTTTTCTTATGAGTTAGAGACCCATGGAAGTTTTGATGATGGTGTTTGTGTTGATTATGAGTCCTTTTCTTTTAACCCCATCCAAACTTACTTATTTTTTGAATATTACAAGTTTGAATTTGTTGAGTCTGAGATCATTGCTACTAAGAATTTTGCTTTAGACCAGACTCATATGCATATTGGACCTAACAGACTTGTGAAATTTGCACCCCCTATTTTGCCTAGATTGCTCGTTCATGATCATATAGTTTCTAGGCCAATGACCTCAATATTGGCTTGTTCTGAGTATGTTCATTTCCTTTTTGATTGGGCCCAACTATTTGATAAGTTAAAGCGGGCCCTTATCTGTGCTTTATTGGCTAGATGGATGTACTCTTTCTGGTTCCAACTCACTGCTTTTCACTGTTTCTATGTGATTGAGAGTCGAGCTTCGTTGTTTGATAAGCTGCTGTATGCTTTAATGAGTTTTGATTTGAGTGGCAGTTTTCAGCTTAATATGGAGTGGCTGATGCTCCATAAGTCTCATGTTGCATCATCTTCGTGAGGCATAGTTTGGGTACAACCTGTAACCAACCTGGTATGATCGTTCCACCCTCCCTTCTTCTCTTTTTCATTTCTTTTCTTTCTTTTTTGTACTTAGTTGTGGATATTTAGGACTGTGAATATGCAGGTGATCAATCTTAAGGAGCAATTTGGGATTTGTTGAGCCGTATGGACTATGATCACTCTTGGTTGTGTTTTGATATTGTGAATACTTATTAGTCATGGATATCTAGGGTCGTTTTTTTATGTTTCAATTTGTTTTGTTTCTTTAGTTTGGTGAGTCTTGGTTTCCCCTTGGTCTTGTTTTTGGTTTAATAGTTTCTTTTTGTTTCCTTTTTAGTGTTTTAGCTTTTTTTTTTCTTTTTGTTTTGTATTTAGCTTTTCTTTTAATTTCGGTTCGTGTTTAGTAAGTCTTTGGTTCGGTTTTGTTCATATTTTGGGTGATTATGTTTATTTTGGTCTTGATTGGTTTTGTTTTCTTTTGTTAGTTTTCGATTTTTGTTTTTCTTTATTTGGTTATTTTGCTTGTTGAATTTTGTGTTTAGGTTTTATTTTGTTTTGGTTTGGGGTTGATTTTAGTCATTTAGTGGTTTGGTTAGTCTTAGAGTTAGTTTCGCTTTTGCTTTTCTTTTGAGATTTCGATTTTGGCAATTTTATGTTTGATTTTTTATTTTGTTTGTGATTTGTATTGGTGTCTTAGTTTGTATACATTTGTGGTTCAATGTGGTTTAATGGTTGTATAGCTGATGTGATTGCTTTTCTGTGCCTTAGTTCCCACAATGAGGACATTATGAAGCTTTGGTGTGGGGGTGAGGTGCCCATTTTTGAAAAAGTTTTAAGATCTTTTATTTTTTGGGGACGTTTGTACTATGTCTGATTAGCTTAAATCCCCTATGCTTTAGTTGTTAGCTTGTATGTAAGTAGGATGTGCATGAAAAGTCTTCAACCTCTGTGTGACATTCTAATCCCTAATTCTAACTCTAGTTGTTCATTATAGATTATGTAATCCAATCGTTGTTTATTCCTTCATCATTATCTTTAGATCCTAGGCTTCTTTGAGTGATTCTCCCACTTGCGTGTGACACGATTACTCTGACAAAAAAATGAAAAAAAAAGTATATTATGAATAAAGAAGAGAAAAAGAAAAAGAGATGAAATTAAATTTGGAATAACAAGTAACCGTTTGAGGCATGCGCTACTGGGCGTTACCCTTTGAGGCACATGCTACTGGGTGTTACCCTTTGAGGCAATATTGCTACTGGAAAAGGTTTCTTCCAATGTTAGTATGATAATAATATAGTTGTGTCAGTCAAGTGGGATTGAGTCTAATTCTGGTAAATCTAAGCCTTGGGATGATGATACACTTGCACACGAACACTGGGATGGATTCAGAATCTTGATATACAATAGGATGAAAAATTAGTGCTCTGATGCCATTTATGAGGTAGAGGCTTTGAAGTACATTCTGTATATATGTAGGTCAGTAAGTTGGTTACATGGGTGATTTAGTTGATTAGAACGTATGTATATCTTTCCCTAATTTTGCACATATTAGCTTTGAGAAAAGAAACCAAAAAGATATTCTTTTATTTTTGAAATAATTTTTGTGGGTAGTACACTTGAAAACCTTCACGAGACCTCACTCGTTCACTTTGGAGACTGAGGGGTTTAAAGGGCTTGTTGCATATGCTAAATATAATCGTGATTTCTACAACAGTGAGTTAAGATTTTCTTTTTCATATTTTTCATTTCTTTTGAGTTAGTTTAGTTTGTTTTACTCGAGGACGAGCAAAATCTTGGTGTGGGGGTATTTGTTCGTGCCAAAAATGTGTCATTTTTACAATACTTTTATGCCTAATTTATGCTCATTATAATCGTTATTTTTAGGTTTTTATTTGATTTGATTTTGTTTTGTAGGTATTGAATAAATTTGAGAAAAATGAGAAAAAATGATGAAAAAATGCTTGAAATGAAAATTCGGGCCATGAAGGATTGAAGTAGCAGCCCAACAATCAGCCCAACCTTTCATTTTATCCATCATTCAAAAAAAGAAAAAAAAGGAAAATAAAACCTAAAATCTACCCAAACCCACGCGCATGGCATGTGCTTCCCCTTCCCCCTTATCTCTCATTTTCTCTCTCTTCTCTCGACTCTAAGGAACCCAAAAACCTGGCACCCATCTCTCTCTTCCTCATCTCTTATCTCTTTAACTCTTCTCTCTCTCTATCGAACCACGCACCACCACCTCCATCGTCATCGACCACCTTCATTTGTGTACCTGCCAGCATCGAATCACACTCCAGACAGCCAGCATATCATCAAAATCCATCGTCCACGATTGCCGAGATTGAAGGGCTGAGATTGAAAGGGCTCGAGTGTATATCAAAGCTAGCAGCGATTGAAGTGAGGGGATTAGGGTCTAATTAGGTAACAATTCGATTTTAGTTCTGAGTTTTTAAGTTTTAATTAGGGTTCTTGTTAGTTTCAATTCGAATTTCAGATAATTGTTAGGGTTTTGATTTTTAAGTTTCATTTTTAGGTTAGGAGATGTTTAAGGTTGAATTAGTTTTAACTTTCAAAATTTTAGCTTGAAATTCACTTATGTTATTCGGATTTTCCCGATTTAGGGTTTGATAAACTCGGTTAGGGTTTGATGTTAGTTTGGGTTTGGGTTTCGAATTTTATGTAATAATGCTACAATTTTGAGTTTCCGAGTTGTAATTCACGATTTTAGTTTGATTTTGCAAGAACTGGATGTTGGTTTTGTTGAATTTCAATCACAAACTCCCCTTCCCTGTTTTCATTTGACTAAGCACGTTTGGGCATTTCACCATTGATGGTGGTCTAGGGTCGTGAGTGCTGAAGCTCAAAAGGCCTCTGTTTTGGGTTGAATTCCATATTTGGTGTCAAAATGTTGCAGGTTTGAGTTTAATCAGTGGCAAATTTTCCCTTCCCATCGTTTAGATATTGTTTGAATGCTACTAAGATGAGTTATTTTAAGCATTCTGTTAGCCTAATTCATCTGTTCAATTGCTATTTGTTATTAATTTGGGTTGCTTCATTCTACTGTTCGCATTTCTTCTTGATTTGCCTGGGTTTGAAGCCTTATTTCATCTCCCCTTGAGAGCTTTGTTTAAGCCTTTTGTTTAGTTTTTTTATTTTGATTCTGCTGCTTGTTAATTTGTTTTGAAGCTCTCATTTAGGATGTAATAACTGATGGAGAGATGCCCCTCTGATTAGAGTTAATTTTTAAATGTTCGGCAATGGTGGAGAAACTTTGGAATTAGATTGATTTACAACCTATTGCTTTAGTTGCTCTTCAGTTAAATCAATTAAGAACGATGCTATGCTAGTTCAATTTCGTGTTAAGTGACCTCAATCTTTTCCATTGTCCCCGAGGGCACGACCCTCAAGTACTACGACGTCAGTCGTACACTTGCAGCACTTTTAATTTACACTCAAAATTATCGTACATTAAGCATGGGGAAGTTTGATAAATGCTTAACGTATACATCATTTTAGGGCTATTTTGCTTCATTTTTAGGAGAATTATATGCTTAGTGCTATTATTTAAACTCCTATTCTCGATTTATGCTTGGATATGGTTATTTGATATGTTTTGTAGGATTTTAGGTCTTTTTGCCCAATGTTTGACCCTTAATGGATGTATTTTCATCTCCCCCATGGATACCCATATGATGCTATGCCCATGGAGCAAGAATAGAGTAGAAAACCGGTTCCAGCCCAGACCACGGCCAGATGTGGTGTCTGCCACAGTCCGTGTTGAATTGAGAAACTGTTGCGTCTTCGTCTTCTATAGGCTGTCTGGCTGAAAACGTTCGAGCTCTCATATAAAAGGGCTTCGTTCAACAGCAGAAGAGAAGGGCATATGCATAGAGATATAGATAGAAAGCAAGCAAGGGTAGCATAGTTTATCTTCTTTCTCAAATTTATGCTCTTTCTAGTTTAGATTTTTAGTTTAGTATTTGTATTGGTGAGAAATCTTGAGCGTGAGTGTTTGATCTTGAGGCGGTTTGAAACCCTTGGTTGAAGGCTATTCTCAGTCAAGCCCTTCTGCGCAAATTTCGTAAAATGTTGGCCAGTTGTTTAATTCTTAATCATGAGCGAGTAGTTTTTATTTTGTCTAGGGATTTAGTAGTTTATGAATGTTTGGTAATTGATTCCATTGACCAGATTCATTTCAGAGAGGTGAACATATAATTAACATGGGAGTGTCCCCCCCCCCACCCGGGGATCCCATATATCTCCCATGTTGATTATATGTTCACCTCTCTGAAATGAATCTGGTCAATGGAATCAATTAACAAACATAAGAAAATAGGAGGATTTTGCACATCAATGACTTGTAATGCAGTAGTAGTTATGTCATATAGGATACATGTTTTACTCATAGTGAATTGGTGATTAGTATTTTAGGCTTGTTTCATGACAGATCTTATTTAAAGGTATGTTATAGAGGACAAGTATAGTTGGATCATGTTTTGATATGAAGAATTATGCTTATTTTCATGATTGGTTTGATTTCATTTTATCAAGTGATTATCATATTGTCAGCGGATTTTTGGCCAAAACTTGCTTGTACACTTGAAACAATTGAGTGAAAAACTAAAAGGTGATATTTGATTGTTAGACTGCTTGATAAAACCTGACATAACATTGTCTTGAAAGAGAGATTTGCACATTAGAAGGACATAGAGTGTAATCGAAGATATTTAACTTGGATTAAAACAAATTAGTTTGAAAGAACGACTTTTGCTTAGTTTAGGAAAATTTGGCTGAGTTCGAAAGAATGGACTAAATTTTTAGCTAGATTACAAATCCTCGAAATTAACCGGCTAGAGAAAAGCACATGCTTGTCATTTTAATCCAATTAACTTTCATAACTACATGAATTCCTAGGCATATTTCCTTAATTGATTTAAAAATTAGTGAATTAGAAGTTGTTAAATCGAACCCTCTTGAATTATAATTTTACTTGGCATATTTTGGTAGACAAAACTCGATAGATTACGTTGGTCCCTGAGGAGCGACCTTTTTATTTATACTATGACTACCCGTGCACTTGCGGCAGTGGTCAAGTTTTTTGGCGCTGTTGCTTCGGACCAATCTGCTAGCTATTGAGTTAATCTTGCGAAAGTGACTAGGTATTTTATTGCCTTTTCTTTTTATTTTCTTGTTTGATTATGCTGGTAGCGTTGCTGATAGTGCTTGTAAGAATTTTTCCTGTCTATATGAAGTCCAATCTTGTACAAACCCGATGTTGAAATTGAAAGAACTTTTTGCTTAAGGAGAAAGAAGTAAAGGATTGAAGAACAAAGACGCGAGACAAGAAGGAATCCAACAAACATGGCGAGAGAAGGAGATGACCAAAGAAAGACACTTCAAGATTTCGTTACCCCTGGAATGCAAGGGATCACTTCAAGCATCGCTCGCCCTGCTGTTAATGCCAACAATTTTGAGTTCAAACTGGCACTCATTTCGATGGTGCAACAATCCCAATTTGGAGGAATGCCTTTGGAAGACCTGAATCTACACCTCTTAGTCTTCTTACAGGTGTGCGATACGTTAAAACTTAATGGAGTCTCCACTGATGCGATTCGCCTGTGCTTTTTTCCTTTCTTATTGAGGGATAAAGCAAGGGCTTGGTTACACTCTTTGCCATCTGGATGCATTACCACTTCGGATGAGTTGACAAGAGCCTTCATCGCTAAGTTTTAACGTCCCAGCAAAACAGCAAGCTTAAGAAATCAGATCACCAACTTCACGCAAAAAGATGGAGAGATGCTCTATGAAGTCTGGGAGCGGTTTAAAGATTTACTGCACTTATGCCCCCATCATAGTCTTCAGCATTGGATGATTATCCAAGCCTTTCATAATGGTGTGACCGAACCTCTGAGGTCTACTATTGATGCAGCGGCAGGAGGAACCTTGATGAACAAAATTGAGAATGAAGCCTATAATCTAATGGAGGAGATGATACCTAACAACTGTCACAGGTCCACCGAACGAGGCCAACGCAAACAGGTTGGAGGTAAGCTTGAAGTTGATGCACTTACTTTACTTTCTGTTAAAGTAGATGCTATGACTCAAAGACTGGACCGAATAAATATTAATGCTGTGAATTCTAGTGCCCCTTCCCCTTGTGAAATTTGTGGTTCTATTGAGTATGTAACTTTGAATTGTCAAGTTGGGAACCCTTTTTTCTACAATAGCCCATGCCTAAATCATGTTTATTTATTTAATTAAGTCATGCTATTAAATTTTCACGTTTATTTATCTCATTTAACCATCCCGGTTGAGAAAATTCATTTTGGGCCTCATTTTGCAATTCGAGTTTCATTTATTATAACAACTTTGAGTGAATCGATATTAGACCTTAGCAAATATGATTAGGTTACAAATTATTTTTCATAATCTCACAAAAATATAATTTTTAAGCATGTAAAAATTTGGGCCCAAATTCATTAAGTTTGGCCCAATTCATTTGGGCCCGAATTATGACCTGATTTATTTTGGGCTCAAATTATGGCCCGAAAATTTTGATGCAATTAAATTAAGTTAATCACTATCATTTGCACTAAATTTTGATTAACAAAAAACTACTTTTTCAAGCTTAAATATCAGCCAACAGAGATGGATAAGCTCAAGGAAAAAAAATATATCAACCAAGCTCTTCTTCTTCTCCTTTTCTTCTTTCCCCCCCAACGGCAGCCCCTGGTGTGGCTGCTATTGCTACTGCTACTGGCTCTACTGGCTGCTGACCGCCAGCTCACCACCACCTCAGCCACTAGCTACCACCTCTCCTAACTCCTCCAACATCAAACACCATCTCCATCTTCTAGTATCCAAGCTCAAAGTGAGTGAAATCCTAACTCTATCTTGATGTATTTTTGAGCTTTATTGATTGGTTAAGTTATGGATTATGTTTATATGAACAAAGTGATGGTTATTATGCAATTTTTATTGAGTTTAGTGATGTTTAAAGGCATAGGTGATGAATTGGAAGTGTGATCAAAAGAGTTGAATCATAGAAGTTGAATCTAAGCTTGCTTGTTTCATTTGTTGTGATTTTGATATGGGTTATGTATATGAGCCCTTAAATGATCTTTTTATATCTGATTGTGGTGATTTGGAATGATTTCAAGTGAGAATTTTTGTGAAAAAAGAAGAGAAAGCAAAAACAGTGAGGGCTAGAAATGGAAGAAAACAGGGGTGAATTTGGGATTAAGCTCGTAATGATCGGCCCACTGAAAAATTATGATTTTCAGTGGTAGATAGGCTATTGTGTTATCTTTAAAATGCCTTTTGAATTGCCTTCTGTGGACAAAGTTATGGCTGTTTTGTTAGAACTATGCAGGTTCAACTAACATTGACATATTTGTGTTCTAGTCCCATTTTAGGAACCTTATTATGGGAATCATGTTTTATGTTGTGAATATAAGTTTTTTGGGACTTCTTAATCTTTCTATATTGGGATTTTAGGCCTCCATTTGAGGTCAAGCATGAAAGTTATGAATTTTTGAAGTGAATTGACCTATTTTGGTGCAAAATGGGTTGTTATTGTAATTTCTGTGCAGCGTATACTTGGAGGAAAAATTCTAAAAATTTTACTGTAGATTTTTCATATTATTTTCAAATTTCCTATAAGATTTCATGAATTTTGGTTGAGTATTTTGAGTTTGATGATTTTTGAAAGCATTATGAGTAATTGTGTAAAGAGCAATAATAAGGATTGAGGGAGATTGATCATGCACTCATTTTGTATATTTTGGGCCAAGTAAGGTCATTTAAGGGGGAAATGAATATTCATAGACTTTCGTGGAGCTTTTAGCTTGATTAATGAGAAAGAAGAAGAGAAGTATATAATTTGGGAGCTTGTTTATGAGCTTTGAATCAATTATGGATTTTACAAAGAAAATACCAAGTTTAGTGAGCTTAATATCTTCTATTGAGTTCAATGACTCATTAAGTTGAAATTTTATATCTAATGAATTTATGAATGAAATGTGGGAAGTGGGGAGAATTTCTGACTCAGAAACCACATTTATCAGACCAAGTTATTGCAGTTTATGCTATTTTGAACCAAGATATCTCTGTTGGCCTTAAACCTCTATTAGTTACTCAATTCAGAATGTATCAAATGTATTTATCAAGCCAATCTAGTGTACTCGCTATTATCTTGACCCAAGTTGTACATCAGCGAGCCTTAAACCTGTGTCAACAACCTATTTCAGAAAAGGCCAAAACTACTCTCCCATTTGTCACCATCAAGGCCTTTTCCTTTGTAATCTCATTTATCTCATTGTGGTCTATTTTATTTTCATTTACTTTATATCGGATTTAATTATTTTCATTAATTCAGTTTTGAAGTTATATTGAAATACCCAAGTTATGTATATTGAAATACCTTTACTTACTCAATTATATTAGTAAGGATCATTTACTGACTACACAAACCTACAATGATATTTGTGTAACAGAGCCGAGACCTAGTTATTGTTCCCTGTTATGCATAATTCTTATCAAGTCACAGCATATTTATCAAATCAAAAACATGTTTTGCAAGTCAGATTACATTCAAAAGATACCAGGTACGTTCATTATTTGTATCTTTAGAAATTATCACGTATTTATCAAAATTACAATGTTTTGGTAAGTATATTAATGAATCAGTTTATACAGTGATTTATCATTTAATTAGTAACCCCACCAGCTATCATCTATAGGGCATTCACTGTCTAGTTACCCGCGCGGCTTCATGCCAGGTCCCCGATCGGCTTGGCAGGTGTACACCTATCCATAGATCGTAACAGTATGAAGGGGTTCACTATTAGATAATAACTAGCAATACAGCTTTACATTCATCTCATTCACTGTTTTAACTTAAAATGATTTGCAAAGTGCGGGCCCAACTAATGTTTCAAGGTTATTTTATAATACAGCAATGTATGTACTGAGCTTTGGCTCACCATTCGAAATGTTTTCATATTTTGTTTTAGGCATACCCATGATTTGCTTTATTCTACCAAGCCAGTTGAAGAAATTGAAGGTCCAAGGACATCTGGATTGGTTCATAGTGGAGGCTGCTCATATTACATGGAGACCATTGGATAAGCACTTCAATAGACAGTGATGTAAGTTTATGGTGATTTAAATTTTAAGTTAGTTAGTCATTACTTGTATATGATTGGATAAAGTTTGAGGATGTATATAAGTGACCCACATGATATCTAGTCATTGTGTATAGAGCCTTGTCCTTGGGGAAGGCGGTAATGCCCCATTCATTGGGTTTATCAGTTGTAATAGAAATTATGGAGATGAACAGTGACATAGGTATAGTAGGGGCGTTACATTTCTAAAGACCTTAGTGACGTTAACTATGTTCAAAACTTTAACCCAATACCGGCCAATGACCCTTATTCTAGTACATATAATCCGGGTTGGAAGAATCATCTGAATTTCTCCTATAGGTCCAGCCCTAACCCATCGAATATGCCCCCTATGAATGCTAGACCACTTCTTGGTTTTCGTTCGCTTCTTAAATCCCCAAAACTCCAATTTAAAAGCAATGATGGAAAGTGTGCTTATGTCGCACCAAAAACAAGATGCGTATATTAAGCAATTAGTCTCAAAGGTTGATGTGCTTACAACTCATAATAGGATGTTGAAAGACCAAATTGCCTAAAAAGCTAGTTTTTCATCTACGGCCCCAGACAGACTTCCTAGCAGGCCCAAACCTAGCCCTCGTGTGCATTTTAACCGTGTCACCTTGAAGGAAGAAGTAGAGGACTTAACTGACCCTAAGGATATACCAATGGAAGAGGGTAGAGAAATAATCATGGATGGAAGTAAGGAGAGAAGCAATGGTAGCAAGACTGCCACATTGGTAGAGAATGACACTATAGAGATCCCCATAGTTTTTCCACCTAAGCTCCCTAACCTAAGTAGTTTTTCTATCCCCGTATTGTGGGAAGAGTGGAAATTGTAATAGCCCGACCCTAAATCATATTTATTTATTTAATTAATCCATGTTATTCATTTTTCACATTTATTTATCTCATTAAATCATCCCAGTTGGAAAAATTCATTTCAGACCCCACTTTGCAATTCGAGTTTTATTTACCGGACAATTTCAGAAAAAATTAATAGTAGGCCTCGATATTTATAATTTAAAAGATTAAATTATTTTCCATGACATTACATTTAAATCTCGAGCTTTGAAAAAAAACAAAAAAAAATTTCAAGCGCACTCGGTTTAATCTAATTCTCGAACCCGAGCCCATTTAAGGCCAATTTTGGCCCACCAAGACTTAACTCTATTTATTTGCCTAATTACCCTTAATTAGACCTAATTTCTACTTAGCAAAAGTAGCTTTTGAGGATTAAATCTCAGCCAAGTGTTTATTTTGCCTAAGCTTCATTTGCACCAAGTAAACTCAAGTTGCTTTCTCTCTCTCTTCTTTTCTCCTCCTTCTCTCTACCCTATGGCCACCCCCAGCAGCAGCAGCCTAGCCCTTCTTTTGGTGATTTCTGGCCACTTTCCGGCTAGCCTCCGGTGAAGGTTGCAATCTCCAACCACCTCCCTCCACCGGCTATCATCTTCCACCCTCAAAATCACGAAATACCATCTCCATCTCCACTTATTTCAAGCTCAAAGTAAGTGACTTCAATCTTGTTCTTTGAATTTTTGGTTTTTGCTTCTTGTTTTGGTTATTTTGATGATGGATCATATTGTTTTTATTGAATTAAGAATCACCTTGGCGATGGATCATGTTGGAGTTGAAGTTAGGGTTAGGGTTAGGGTTTTATCTTAATCATGCAAGCTTCATGTTCAAGTGTTGGATTTTGATTGTTTTAAGTGAGATGTTGTGATCTTTGGCATTGATAATGAATATCAAGATATTTATTCTGATTTATGTAAGTTAAATAGTGACTTTAGTGGGGCTTTATGTCAAGAGAAGATTGCAATATGGGCTGTTATGCTGTAAACAGACCCCAAAACAGGGGTGAGTTTGCGAATAAATTGGTAATAATCGGTGCACGAGAAAATTATGATTTTTTGTGTACTGATATCTTGATAATGTAGCTTTCAATAGGCTCTAGAATTACTCAAGTTTGAGTTGTCTAGACAAAGTTATGATCAATTTACTCAAGACTGCACAGAATACATTGAAACTGGGAGCAGGTTTGAGCAGTAGAATTTATGAAAAAACTGGTATTGATTAGGTCATTACCAAATTGTGATTTTTACTATTTCGATAGATCAATGAGTTATCTTTCAAATTCCTTTTGAATCGCCTTAATCCGAGTTCTGTGGAAAACGTTATGGTCATTTTGTTACGACTGCGCAAATTGAACTGAAATTGTGCACGTCTGTGTTATACCCTAATTTAGGGACCTCGCTATGTGAATCATGCTTTGTGTCCTAAATAAAAGTTTTAGTGGACATTATGATCTGTTCATATTGGAGTTTTAAATCATATTTGGAGGCCAGGAGTGAGAGATATGGATTTTCTAATGCAGACCATCAAATGATATCATGAGTGAATATAGAAACCGTGGCATTTGGAAATATTTTCCAAAGTTTCTATATAATTATGGGTATTATAAGGAAATTACAAAGTGTAGTGAGTTCAACTAGTTTGTTATGTACAGAAGCTTACTTGGGTTGAAAACTGAGTTAAATAATTATGAAAATGAAATTTGGGAAGTGAGCAGGGTAATAACTCAAAATCAGTGTCCTTTGGACCAAGTTAGGGTGTTATATGAGCTTTTATGAATCTCACAGCACCCCTTATGGCATAAACCATTTGTCACCCATTTCAAAAGCATTAACCATTCTATTATCCATTTCAGAAGTATCACACCTTCCATTATCCATTTCAGAAATATCAGAAACCCATATTTCATTTATATCAATTAAAATCTTTTCATTATCACCTTAATCATTTCCATTTGGCCTATTTTGCTTCAATTTATTGTATTTCAAGTTCAATAACCCTAATTGATTTAAATCAGTTCATTTGGTTTAACTTGTCTTATATTGAATTAAAATCAGTTTATTATATTGAAATGCACAAGTTATGTATCCCATTTCATTGCTCAATTTCTGTTACACATACTTTTACTTACTCAATTATGCGAGTAAGGATCACTTACTGACTACACATACTTACAATGACATTTATGAAATAGAGTTGAGGCCTAATTATCGTTCCCCATTTTGTATAAGTGTTATCAAGTCAGAATGTATTTATCAAGTCAGATGACATTTTTAAAGACTCAAGGTACGTGCATTGCCTGTATCTTTAGAAATCAGTGTGTGTTTATCAACGTTATCATGTTTTGGTAAGTCCATCAATGAATCAGTTTGCACAGTGATTTATCAGTTAATTAGTGACCCCGTCAGTTATCAGTTACAGGGCATTGCCCTTCAGTTACCCGTGCGGCTTCAGGCCAGGTCCCCCGATCGACTTGGCAAGTGTACACCTATCTATAGATCGTAACAGTATCAAGAGGTTCACTATCAGATAATAATTAGCAATGTAATTTTATATTCATTTTATTCCCTATTTTGACCTTAAATGAATTGCAAAGCAGGCCCAACCGGTGTTTTAATGATCATTTAACAATTCAAGAATGCATGTACTGAGTTTTGGCTCACAGTTCGAAATATTTTTCATGTTTTGTTTTAGGTAAATGCTCAGAGAATCGTCTTCATGCTCGTAAACTAGCGGAAGAGAATGAGTTGAGCAAGGGAATCTGGATGGATCAACACTGATGCAGTGTATGTATATTTTTAGAGTTGTATATTGAAATCTTCAGTGGATGGAGATACAGATTACATGGTGAATTATTTTTACTATTGTGTAAAAACCTTATGTTGGTTAACAGTTGATTATATATGGATTGATCATGTGTATATGTGAATGATTGAAGCTATGCTTAACTGTGTTATTTATAGAACTCATGTTTCAAGCCTTGTCCTTTTGGGCGGCGGTAATGCCCCTATCATTATAGGTACCTGAGGTGAGAAACGAGCTTGTTCTTATAAATAATACCTTTAACTAAAACTGGCTTATGAAGAATCTTTACAAACCAGTTAATAGATTAAACTAACATGATGAAACTATATAAACCATAAAAATGTGATTTACGGCATGGTAGCAAGTTCAGAGCAAAAGGGCTTATAAAGAGGGTACGGAAAGAATAATTCACAACTTATACTCCCGACCTCGAGATGAGACCTAATACCCCAATATGAAAAGCTTAGAAAGTCCTCTAAAACTTTCATTAAGGACACAAAACATGATTCCTACTATAGGGTTCTAAAATGGGGCTAGAACACCAACATGTCAGTTGTGAGTCCATCCTACACAAGTTCAGTAAATTGACCACAACGTTTTCTACAGACCTCGGATTAATGCGGTTCACGAGCTATTTTGAAGCTAACACACTGACCTATCTACCCAGCAAATATAATAATTTTTGGCTAGGCCGATCATTACCAGCTTCATCTCAAAAGTTGTCCTGTTTTTCTGAAAATTCCAGCCTCACTGTTTGAGTTTGTTCCCTCACTTTTCACACAAATCCTCAACTTAAACCATTCCTTAAAAGCATGTAAACACACTTTGGTCCATCTCAACATCATACAAAAACATCACACTCAATTTCACTTCATATTCATATCCAATAAAGCTCATTTTCTAGTCACATATACACATACTTCAACTTTAATACTAGTTTGGTTCAAACTATGCATTCTTGGATAAAACCCTAGCTTAAGGTCAACTTGAACTCACTCCCATCATTTCAAACCACCATAAACATCATAATAAACTTCAATAGATTAAAAGATTATCAAAATCAAGGATAAAACAATCAATATCCAACACTTAAACATAAAGCTTGCATGATTAAGAAGTAACCCTAACCCTAGCATCATCCAACTTCAACCCCACCATGATCCATCACCAAAATAATTCTTAATTCAATCAAAATAACATGATCCACCATTAAAACATCCAAAACAAGAAATAAAACCAAAAATCCAAAGAACAAGATGGAAGCCACTTACTTTGAGCTTGAAACAAGTGGAGATGGAGATGATATTTGGTGATTTTAAGGGTGGAAGATGATAGCCGGTGAAGGGAGGTGGTTGGAGGTTGCAACCCTTGCCGGAGGCTGGCCGAAAAGTGGCTGGAGATCACCACAAAAGGGTTGGGCTGTGTTGGTCTGTTGAGGCCGTGGGGTAGAGAGAAGGAGGAGAGAAGAAGAGAGAGAAAATGTCTTGAATTAACCCTCAAAATCTACTTTTTACTAAGTATAATTAAGGCCTAGGTAATGGTAATTAGCTAAACAAATAGGGTCAAGTCTTAGTGGACCGAAATTGGCCTTAAATGGGATCAGGTTCAAAAACTAGCTTAAACTTAGTGCGTTTGAATTTTTTTTTTTTTCCCAAAGCTCGAGGTTAAATGTTTGCGGTGTCATGAAAAATAATTAAATCACTCGATTCATAAATATCAAGGCCTAGTAACGATCTCTAGAATTTGACAAGAATAAAAACCCGAATTGCAAGGTGATGGCCCATTTAAATTCTCCCAATTGAAATAACAAAGATAACGATGATTTAAATACGATGAAATTAATCACATGGATTCATGACATGAATAAACATGATTTAGCGTTGGACTATTATACTTTCTATTATTTCGAGTTTGTCAACTTAGTCATGTTAACAATGTATTGGGTGCTATACAACCTATTGAGCAACTCTTACTTCATTTGTTCCCAATTGTCGATGGACTCAGTTTCGGGTCAGCATACCAATCAAAGGCAAGGCCTTTCAACGTCTGAACAAACTACTTTGTCATGAGGTCGCTATTAATGCCAGCATTATTGCATGTCTCAATGAAGTGTGTGACACGTTGCTTTGGGTTGCCTTTTCCATCAACCTGGTGGAACTTAGGAGGCTGATACCCGTGGGGCATGCAGAGAGAATCAACCATCTTAGGGTAAGATTTGGTGTATAGGTGAGTTCTGCATGAACCTCTTGCTAGTTATGGTTTAACTGCATTTGCTATCAAGTCTTAGATTTGTTCAATAGTCATTGATCTAGATGACCTGTCATTTTTAGGATAACCACCTTTCTTTAGCTGCATTTCATTATCAGAAGCTCCATTATGGATGGACACTTTTTCCTCTTCACTTTCTGAGTCTTTTGTGGAAGATTAAGTTGATGTTTTTCTAACTTCTTAGTCGGCTTAGCAATTTTGTCATGTTGAAGCTTGATGCGCACTTCCTTTTGTTCACTCTCCCTGATGAGTTTTTGTTAGATGGCCTTCATATTAGCCTTCTCCTCTTCCTAGCTATTTGCGACTATAATCATAACTGGCATGACAACAGCTTTTGAGGACTTAGCTTCAGTTTTTGACAACAGAGCCCCTTTCGGTGAGGGTGAAGAAGAATCACTACTATAGTCGCCTTCTACTCACAAATTGAATAGTGAAGGTGGGTGAGGTTTGAACTTCATTCATCCAACAAGGCACTTTTTGCTTCATCCTCAAGTCTTGGAGTTTGGGTGCGAGCGTTATTATTTGCCTAATGATGATTGATACATTAGCTCTTGCCATGGTTCTTGTCTCCATTCTATGGGCTCGCCTACTAGAGATGGCATCAATTTCATAGGATCTATGAAAGAGAGATATGGTGCTCTTCTTCTTTGAAGATTGAGAGGCAACATTCTTCATGGTCATGCCTTCGTTGTAGAAGATGCTCTTGAAACTGGAAAGTCTTGATTTATTTTTTTAGGAGAAAGAGATGAGAGGTTGAGATAGTCCCATCGGACATGCCAAAAATTTGTGAACACAAATTTCAAGCGTAAAACAAATTAGTCAAGAAATTGGGTAATAAATTGAATTTTTGTATTGATATTGTACATGTATGTACAATCTCTGTATTGAATACAACTAAAGTAATTCTCTAGTTCGATCTCATTTAATGAATTTAAATGAACTTTATCTTGAGAGTGCCTAAGAGGCTTAATCTCAACCAAGATAAATATTTGATGTTTGAGTTAGCACCTACTTCAGGTGCTTGTTATGTTCCTTTAGAGATAGAGTGCTTGAGTCTTAGTGAATTCTTAGATTATCCACCCTTAAATAAAGGGGATAGGGGTCTATTTATAAGAAAATCCCTCCCCCCCCCCTAAAGGTTAAGATGGACCTTGACCTTATTGTGAGCCTATAATTAGGCTTTTGCTTGCATTGATTTGACTTAAGAGTCTGCATTAACTTGGTGCTTGAATAACAAATTTATTAACTTAATAATATGTCAAGTTGTCAATTGGATTGTCGAGCTGGACTGAGAATTGACCCTTAATTAGACCCTTGCTTAGATAACTGGGCCCTTGATTGGGCTTAGAATAGAGGTGAGCAAACAATCAGGCACCCAGTTGTAGACTCAGAACTAGTTTAGACCCGGCGGGTACGGACTCAGACCTAGACCGGTTCTGGTCCTGATTCCAAAATTTAGGACTCAGTCCAAGCCTTGATGTTTCCAATATCCTATACTAGGTCAAAATTTAAAGAATTTTGATGAAGAAAATATAAAAAAGTAAACCCTTATTCCTTAAATGATGTATTTTCTATGCCAAGATTCAACTCCCGACTACCCCAATTTAACCACTCATTTTTTTTTTAAACTTTTAATTTATCCCCGACTTACTCTTTATGCATCTCGACCCCAGTGAATTTCTTCCTTCAAGCTTTGGTTCTTCTTCTCATGAGTCTTGTTGCTCACTGAGTATTTATTTTTCACAGTTTCCATCTCTTTTTTTCTCTGTTTCATGTGACTGAAAATAAATTTTAGGTTTATTATTCGTTTTGTAACCTTGATTTGTAGGTTAGTTATTAACATTGCCTTCAATTCTCTATGATTGTTTTAGAATCTTGTTTACTATTATTGCAAATTTGGTTTAACTTTATAATTTATTTTTTAGGAATTTGGCTTCAGATTTGGTTTCTCAACTTCTTTCAATCTCTCTTTTTCTATTTTGTTAGGGGAAAATGAGAAAAAAGATAAAAAATGACTTAGGGACCGGTACACGGAACCGAACCCGTTCTCAACCGGGTCTGAGATCGAGTCCAAATTCTAGGACATGGTTTCAATCGGGTCCGGTTTTGGTTCTTAAAAATTCAATCGGATACGTGGTGCCGCTCACCTCTTGCTTTGAATCGGCTTTGACTTGGGAGCCTCTTGGGCGTTGAGTGGGTCTTGACTTGACAGTCACCATGGATTTCGATCGGATCTTGAGTTAGGAATCTTTCGGACTTAGGCTATGACGTTGTGAGTCAATTTGAACTTAATAATTAAATCAATTAAAAAGATTGATCCAAATAATTAATTTTATTTTATTTCATGTGTATTATATATGTATTTTTTGGTGCCTACAATTAATTTTCAGGTATTATATTAATCAGAGAATTAAGTAATAATTCTGAAACACTGGCTCTTGAAATGACATGAGCTGAATCATATTGGACCTACACCTACCCACGAAACTACCAAAGAGCTCGCCGGCTAGCCCTGCTCCTTGGACCATACGAGGAGCAGGGTACTATGTAGAAAGAGACGACGTTTTTGACTTCATACGGTGAGCGAAGCAAATGATGCTTCTTTAGGTCTAGATGAAAGACAACGCATCACGCTAAACTAACGCAGATATACAAGCTTCTCATTCTCTGCTGAACGCCCGCCTCCCTCTCTCTCTCTCTCCCTCTCTCTCGCTGTCTCTCTCTCATGGATTCTACCGGATCGACATTCTGGTGCCATAGATGTGATAGATTCATCAGGGTTGACACTCAACACATTGCTATTTGCCCCGATTGCGGCAGCGGATTTGTGGAAGGGATTGACGACTCCGCACTCTCTCCTATCTCCCCAATTCTAAGCACATCCAATTCTAGATTCAGCAGAAGGAATGGCGGCGATCGACTATCTTCTTTCAATCCGGTAATTGCTCTTCCCAGGTCTCCTGCTAATGTTACGGCTTCTAATTATCAATTATACTATGATGATGAGTCTGAATTAGGGCTTCGGCCGTTGCCGACAAGTATCTCAGATTTCCTTATGGGCTCTGGTTTCGATCGGATTCTTCATCAATTAGGGCAATTGGAATTCAGTGAGCTTGGCGGTGGTTGGGATAATATGCCGGCGTCAAAGCTGGCGGTTGAATCAATGCCTGTAGTTAGGATTGTGTCTAGCCACATAAGTGCTGATTTGCATTGTGCCGTATGTAAAGAGCCCTTTGAACTTGATGCTGAAGCTAGGGAGATGCCCTGTAAGCACATTTATCATTCGGATTGTATACTCCCATGGCTCTTGTTGCATAATTCTTGCCCGGTTTGTCGGCACAAGTTGCCGACTGGTGGGGCTGCGAATGGGAGAGGTTCTGTGGAGGGTCTGATGGTGGGGTTGAGGATATGGAGACTTCCTGGTGGGGGGTTCGCAGTTGGAAGGTTTATGGGTGGGCGAGGAGCCGCTGAGGGGGAGTTTCCAGTTGTCTACACTGAGATGGATGGTGAATTGTATGCAAATGCTAGGTTGAGGAGAGTTTCGTGGCCAGTAAGACGGAGGAGGTCTAGGGGTAGCAGGGGATTTCGCAGCGTGCTATTTAGTTTCTTCTCTCTTTTCCGGAGAACCAGAGATCCATCATCTGATTCCACTTTTGATGTTGGGTCAGTGGTTCGGAGAAGTCTTTCCCGTTCCTCATCGGTGTTTAGGAGAACATAAGTTGAAGGAAGAACATTTGGGGTTTAAGATAAAATCTTCAAATGTCGGATAATTGAATTGAATTAGAATGGATTCTAGGCAATGGTATGGGAGCTTAGCTGATTGTTCCCCTTTTCAATTTAATGGCTGCAGTTTCCATCTGTGTTCATTGTTAATAGCAATACAAAAACATGGAAGTTTTGCATTATGTGAAAAGATAAAGAGGATGAAGTTCAGCAGCTCGGGTCCTCCTAGAGTTTAACAAGCTATCTTGTATCTCTAATGTATGTATGACCACCAGTGTTGGATCATGCATTGATCATTCAATGAAAAGGTCTCTCTTTTTGTTACTTCCACCGTGCATATCATTCTATATTTGCAATTGCATCGTTGTTCATTGATGTTTAATATTTCTTCATCCTCTCCCGCCTTTCTTTTTCGTGAATGTTGCTGAGGAGTTGGTAAACCCAACCTGTAAGTGAGCAGGTTAATGAAGCTTGATGTGGCTGTATTTCATATCGCAGCTCTAAACACATTCTCTTTCAAATACATCTGGCCTTGTCGCTGCAGTATATTCATTTGCCTGTGTAATGAAAATCTTGGTGGCTCCGATATGATAGACCTTTACTTTTGAGCCAGTGATATCAGCTGAAAATGTCGCTTACTTGCTGCTTCATGTCCTTTCAATAAATAGTTGCATTTCCTTATTCCCTATCTGTATCTTTCTTCGATATTTATATTACTCAAATGTAAGGGTACATGTATACATTCATGGTGTTGCGTGACCTACTTTGGAATTTGGATCCCGCTCCCCTTTCATCTATTATCAAGCATCAAGTATCTGCATCCATGTTTGAATGTTAGGTGGCCGATCTGGTTGTTTTAGGCAAATTTAAAGAGTTCAGTAACATGGTTTCAGCGCATAGTGAACTCTAACCACTTTGTGCCATTGATGACCCAATATCATCATTTTGTATGATATCTGACGTACTTTTGTGGTTTGGATGACTGGATGCTGACAAATGACAATCGGACCCTGCTGGAGAATATCCTTGCTGAATTCTGTTGGACTACCGGAGATGTGGACTTTATCTTGGAGATGTTTAGTGTATTCTAAAGACGTTAGCTACTGTTTTGCTTGCTAGTCTTTCTTCTTTTTGTGATTGTTTGCCGACACGCAGATTGACTTTTGATTATATAGCATTTTAAATTGCAACAGACAATTGTGCTTACATATGATGTTCCTTTTTGGGATTATGGATTCCATTAGGTTCAGCATGTTCCGTACGCAGCCACTGTGAATGCTTTGCAAATATATATATATATATATCTTTGTTGCGGTTTATTTAGCTTTCAAAGATGGTGAGCTTTTGTTTTCTGTTGCACTGCTGGTCACATTGCTCAATTCTATGCAGAGCTGACACATTAAACCATTGACTACACCCTGTTTGATTTCATACGTGCATCGTCATCGATTCCGCGTTCTTTTGGATTGTAAAATCTTATGAATAACATATTTGCGTGTCTGTTTTAAAGAGATTTTCTTTTTGACCGAGTCCTATAGAAATATTTATATGTGCTCCTATCAAATAATGGAATAATTTTTTGAACCTTTACATTTTTCAATATAATTTTTAGTCCTACTTTACCTTTAAGTGTAACAATTTTAAATCCCATATTTTTGTAAATATCTTTTCCATATGTAACTATTATAACTAGAAATAAGAGATAAAAATAAGGAAAAACTTGCTAAAGATGAAAAGGTAAAAGAAAACCAAAAAAAGATAACAAAGTAACATCTGTCAAACATTATCAAAATTGACAATAAATAAATTTTAAAATAACAAATAAACTTTTTTATGATAAAAAATGAAAATACATGTTACAAAAGTTACAATCTTAAAGTCAATTAATTCTATAATTTTGAAAAATTTTCTTAATTTGTTCTCTACTTCTTTCTTACTCCTATCTACGAATGACTATCTTGAGTCCTCTATCTTTTTGCAAATGTTAACTAAGCCAAAAATGGTACGGAAATATTTGTTACTTCATCCAAATTACCCTACTCAATTTATATTACAAAGTGTAAAAGTTGCCTTTCCATTTTTAGTTTGCTGTCATACTTAGATAGGCTATCCAATTTTAGTTTAGGGTGAAACTGTGTGAGTACATTACGAGCCTGTTCTTTTCATAGGTAAATTGGGGTGGGTAAAAGGATGAACTAGGTTGAGATAGGTTAAAGTGGATTGAGGTGAGTTGAAGTAGGTTGAAGTGGGTTGAAGTAGGTTGAATTTTTTTTGGTGATAAATTGAACTTGATTAAAATAGTGAAAGTGGGTTGAAGTGGATTGAAATAGGTTGAAGTGAGTTGAAGTGGGTTAAAGTAAGTTGAAGTGGGTTGAGATTGGTATTTTAGAATTGACTCACGAAAAGAACATGACCTACGTATAATGATTGCGTGAAAAGTACATTGGTCACGGTGAGAAGAACTAGCTAAAAAGGTGGACAGTTATTATGAGATGAAGGGACTATTTAAATAAGGTTTTTTATTTTGTGCCAATCTATAGTCTTAAACTTATAAACATGAAGGTTATTTTTGTAAATTTAGAAGTTTAGAATTGTTCTAAGACAATATAAAAGGGTTTAAAAGTTATTTTCAAAATGTGGGGATTTAAATAATTATTTTATTGCACCTTCTAGTTAGTTATGTTTAAAAAAAAAAAAAAGTCTTGTTTAAAAATGCCCTGTTTCTTAAAGAGAAATATGATTTATGATTGAAAATTCATATTGTTGGCCCACTCCTTTCATGCTGATGATGTCCAAATTTCCTTAGATAGAAGGTGGGATATAGTATTCCCATAAACTTAACTCTTTTATTAGATGGTTCTTCAACATCTTCTTCATCGTGTGTTTCAAAAGGTCACTAATGAATTTTTGGTTGTCTATGGAGATATCCTGCAGAAGTTGGATTTTAGTTTCAAACTTTGCATCCAATTGGGCTATGGGTTCTCTAACATTGACATTACGGTCATTAGACTCTTGTGTCATTATTATGGGTTGAGTTAGATTGGGCTCTTTGAAAGTTAGATCTTGTGACCATAGCAGGCTACTTGCGCTATCTCACCTCCTACGCGGGCCAATCTGCGTTCCTAACACCAAAGTAGTCTTGGAAAGAAAAGAAAGTGAACATATGCTATTATTTTTTAGGAAAAGACAACTCTTGTATTTTTAGAAAAGATGAGGTTGCCTATTTTAAAGAAAGAAAAACTCTAGAAAAGAAAAGTCCTAAAACCCCCTCCCTAGAAAGAGGAAGAGAATAAGAGAAAAGGAAAGAAAACAAAAGACCAAAGATTCTCCCAAGATGGAGTCTTTTTTCGACTAATAGGGAGGATCTAAGTCGTCAGACATAGACTACACATATGCATAAGAGTGATCATTAAGTTATAACGCTTGGCAGCACACATATAGCTTAGAGTACCCAAACATTGGTCCTAGGGTTTCAACTTTGGAATTTGAACAAAAAAGTTGTTTGTGATTCGTGATGTGGTTGCCCTCCTTAGTATGGGATGAGTGTGGGCGTTGCCCTGTTTCGTTAAAGTGCTGCTCAAGAGGATTGTCACAAGTGGTATTACCTTAGAGGTCAGGTCCTCGCGTGGGAAAATAATGTACCTAAGGGCTTCTTGGCGATAGAAAGGAAGATATCTCATGCGCCTTATAAGTGGGATTAGGTCTTTTTTGAAGTTGTTCTAAATCCCTAGTGCAACACAAGATGCCTAAGAAAGGAAAATTTGATTTTTGGAGATTTAATGTTTTCCTTTTGTATCCTTTTCAAGTCTCACCCTCTTAACCGTAGGACTCTACTGAAGGTGCCGCAGTCTAGGGTCCCTGATCCTAGCGCTAGCAAAAGTTTGAGTTTTGTGTGGGAGTATAGATGCCATCATATTTTACCCCCCAAAAAAAACGAAAATATATTCATAATATTCTTTAAGAAAATTGTTAAACTATAAATTCTGATATTTTATACCGTTTTTCTTATCCAATAATTGCTCGAAATAAATTATTAAATTAGGATTTTGATATTATTTTATTTATTTTGCAAGAATTGGAAATATTTGGAAAAAGCAAGCAACTAACTCAAGGATTGGATCAAGTCAAGAGAGAAAAAGGAAGAGAGAAAAGAACCGAGCCCATCGGCCCAAGCCCAGACGCATCTCCAGATCGGGCTCCATCTCCTCCCTCTTCTCTCTATTGGGCCTGTCCAGTTCCAGTAATCCGAAGGTCCAGCGCCCTCACCTTCCCTTCTCTTTCTCTCCTTCTTTCTCTCTCACTGGCTGAAGCCCACCAATGCCTTCGGGCTTCTATTTTGGCAGCGCACACACGACCCCCTCACCAACTCTCTCTCTTCCCCTTTGCTTCTCTCTCACTGGGCCGATCGAGGTTGTCGCCAGCACCAAGGATCATCTTGCCCTCTCCCCCATCTTCTCATTTTCTTCCTTCTTTTTCCACGCAAGGCCCGACTTCTCCTCCTTTTTCCCCCTCTCCCGCTGGCCAGGCTAAAGATTAGCAACCTAGGGCCGAAGCCAAACGCTATCCTTTCACCCAATCCCATTTAATGACCGCATGCTTGTCACGTGAGTTCCAACGTTTCTTCTTCTTCTCTGCTTGCTGCCCAGAAAAGCCATGGCTGCCGCTTCACAAACCTCCCAACCGTTTTACTCTCTCTCCCTTTATCATTTAATCCATCATCGTCACCATCATAAATCCATCAGTTACAAAGGAGTTAGTTGGAGTAATTATTGGGGGCTGTAATTGGAAGAAAAAAAGTCGAACAGCAGGGAGTAGGTAGTGGTAGGAGTAGATTAAGGCTTAGTTTTATTTTACTGCTCTTGATTTTCTATTCAAAACTTGCAATTGTACAATATCGTTTCAATTCATAAGTTTCTGAGCTATGATTCTCTGATTTAGCTTGGAGTTTGCACAATTTCAGTTTGAATTTGGGTTCTTCGTCGTTCAACTCGATAATGGCGTACGCCCCTTTTCCTCTGTTTTTCTGTTTGGTTCAACCTGCTACCTTGTTGGATCGATTGGGTCATAATTCAGTAATTTAATTGTAAGTTCACAAAAGAGTTATTAGAATTTACATTAGAATTTAGTTGATCCAATAAAAATTTCCTCTTAGTTTAGACTGATTATTTGCTTTTGGTTTAATGGCTTGATTTCATAACCCGTCCCTGTGGATCAACGTCCAAGTTGCTACAACGATAAACCGTACGCTTGCGGGAATTACAGCAAGTTTTTGGCACTGTTGCCAGTGATGGATTTGTGAAATTTGGTTGTATCGAGTCATAATTTAGTTATTCGAGTCGTTTGAGTCATTGTCATTTGGGTTTATAATTATGATTTTTAGTTTAGTTTGAGTCGTTATTTAGTTTTCGTAATTTAGTTTAGATTATTTTTTATTTTAGTTAGGATTTTGATTTTGATTTTGATTTTGATTTAGATCAATTTCATTTTGATTTTTAGAGGTTATTATTTGCTGAAAAAAAAAATAGAACTAACAATCTGGTTTGTGTGCAGAAAAAACACACAGGAAAAAAAAGTAGGACAGAAATTGATCAGTGCAGGTTTTCTAAAATTTTTGGTTACTGTTTGAATTATTTGGACTAGTTCTAGTGTGAATGTTTCTGTTCTGATATTTTTGGTGGATTCCTCATGATTGTTAGAGTTTGTTTGAATTTTTTCAGAATTTTTAGGACTATCAAGAATTTTCTATGATTTTTGGAATGAATTTTATGTTTGGATTTTTCTGCACTGTTTGGGGATAGAACAAATTAGGGAAAAAAAAAAATTTATGTTCCTTGTGATTGTGTGAAATTTTCTATATATAGAGTTCTGATTTTAGGAGTTTTGTTTTCTATTTTATTTTATCTTTCACTTTTATTTTGTTTTAGGTTTTCAATTTAAGAAAATAGTGTACAAGCTTTGTGTATGTGCTCCTCTTTGGTTTTTTGTGCTAGGTCAGTTCTTGTTGATTGAGTCTTTTGTATCTTTCTTTTCTTTTTTTAATATAGTTTTATTTTTGTTGGTTTATTTTGTTTTGTTAACTTAATTATTTAAGTGTCTTATTTTTGTTTTAGTCATTAGTTTATAATTAGAGTCATAAGAGTTATTATTTGTTTTTTCCATTTTCTAAAAAAAATCCTTAAAAAAAAAAAAATTGAAAATCCAAAAAAAAATTGAAAAATTCTTAAACTTGAAAAAAAGTTAAGAATGCCAGTTTTCAATTTCCCACAATTCAAACATGAACCTTTCTAAAGTTATTTATCGAAATTTAATGATTATCGTGCTCATTTGAATCAAAATTTTGAAAAATGAAAAATTTATGAGGTCATATTGTGGGTCTGAATGTTGATTCTAGAGGTCATGTTAAGTCTATGTGTTCTGGAGGTGTAATAGGATTATTAACTAAGACTCAAGATGAGGTTTGAGATTTTTTTGAAAAACTAGCTTAGGACACTTATGTGTTTGAACAAGCTAAAGAGACTATAGGATACCCAACTCATGGAAGTATGATTTTATGCTAATCCTTACCCCTAGGATCACTTTATAGATTCATATGACCCATCTCACTCTTATGTGTCTCCTAATTTGTGTGATTACTATGATTCTTCTGATTATGATATTCATACTTGTCCATATTGTGCTCATGTGGATGTTACATGTGCAAATGTTGAAAAGAAGATAAATGAATTGACTGATAAACTGGTAGAGATAATGAAACAAAGAATTGCTGAATATTCTCATTGTTTCAGTCATCATAGGGAGGATGCTAATCTGCATGAGCCTGACTCTATTGATCTCCTGAACCTGAAGTTAGTTTTTATGATGATTTTGAGCCCTCGTATCTTATTAGTCCTAACTTGAACAACGACATGCCTGTGCCTAGCCTAGAACAAGAGAGTGAACCCCCTCTGTCTCTATGCCCTAGCCTTACACCCGCACCTAGCTCACATAATGACGTCGCTCATGATATCTTAATTTATGCTGACCCACCTGCCCCTTTTAATGACTCTTTTGCATTTGAGGTGGGTGTAGATGTTGAGAATGTGAGTGAGTTAGATCTGAGCAACATGACTGAAGTTAAGCTTTGTGATTTAGATGACTTAGAAGATATTTCACAAGAGTTACGTGAGGAGGAAAATAAGCCCACTATTTTAGAATTAGATGATGCTATCCTTTCTATTGAATATGAATATTTTTCATGTGGGTTTGATGTCAATCTAGGGTTGGATGTGGATCTGTGTATTGAATATGAGTCATTCTCTTTTTACCTCGTCATTACTAACATCCTCTTTGAACCTCACAAGTCTGAATTTGTAGAGTCTGAGACTTTTGTGCCTATGACTTTGCTCTTGATCAGACTCTTCAATATATTGAAATTGACGAACTTGTAGGCTTTAGGCCCATAATTTTACCTATTTCGTTCATTCATAATGATATAGTTTCTAAGCCGATGACCAATGTACTGGCTAACTTTAAATATGCCTGCATGTTTGATGCTTAGGCCCAACAATTTGACAAGTTAAAACGGGCCCTTACCTATGCTGGAATGATATGGTGGATGTACTCCTTCTGGCTCTAACTCTCTACTTTTACTGTTTCCATGTGCTTGAGAGTTGGTCTTATTTGTTTATAAGCTACCTCGTGTGCTAATGGGTTTTAACATGAGTAGCATTGTTCATTTTGATATGGAGTGCCTGATGCTCCATAAATTCCTTGGTCGTAAGGAAGGCATAGCTTAGGTGTAATTCAACACCTAACCTGGTATAAACGTTCCTCTTTATCTCCTCTCATTATTTTGTTTTCTTTTGTATATATTTGTTGCTTTGTTTTATTTTTATTATCTTCTTTTTAAGTTTAGAGTCTTGTCATTTTCGTTCTTTTTGAGTCATATTTTCTTTTGTATATACATTCTTATTTTGGGTTTTTATATTTCTTTTCACTTCCAATGAGGACATTGTGAGATTTAGGTGTAGGGGTGGGGAAACTTTGAAAATTTAAAAAAATTGAAAATTTTTTTAATTTTTTTTCGGGTTATATATGTGCTATTCTGATTGGCTGTGTTCTCTTGTGCCTAATGTTTTAGGTTGTGTATAGATGTGATGTGCATTGATAGAACTTAGTCCTACAGTATGCTGTTTGTATACAATCCTAACTCCTGACATTATTTCGATGCAAGCTTGACTTTAGTAGATGAACCCGTGAGATTTTGAGCCTTATAGACTAATTCATTAATTTAGTCTCATATTCTTTCTTTCATATGTGTCTCTTCCATGATTACATTTCTAGAACTTGCTTTGATTCTCTTTGAAATCACATTTAGCATGTGCATTATGATACAATGATAGAGGCATTCTTTTGGTTTTTTTTTTTTTTTTTTTTTTTTTTTGGTGAGCTACATGGCCAAATTGCCACCCTTGTGTTTGAATGTTGTACCGTTTGTTAGCCCTTTTGAGATTTGACCCTTTTGTTGGGAGCCCTTCATTTGAGCCATTGGACTAAACACATTTCTTACCTCTAAGCCAAGGCTAATGGAGTAACACTTCATCATATGGGGGTAACTTTTGGGTATTTGATGTAATTGGTGGTTAATTTTGGTTATATAATTGGATGTATCATGGTGATCATTTGGAAATTGAGTTGTATTGTTCTTATATGTCATTCATTCATTTTCTTCCTGGAAAAAAAAAGGAGAAAAGCAAAAAGAAAGAAAATAATGAGAAAAAGATGAAAAAGTTTCCGAGAAAAAAAAATGAAAAAATGAAAAAAAAAGGTTGAAGAAAAATCCCAAAACTTCTAAAAAAAGAGTTGAGAGTAAGAATGTTTGGCATGGATCTACTCTTGTGTACTCATTTCCAATGGCCAAATTATTATGGGGTATGTTTTTTTTTTTTTTTTTTTTTTTTTTTTTTTGGGTTTTGAGAGAGTGTGTGTTCATTATAATTGGTGTAAGTGTTCGTTGCTCAATAGCAATGGCTTTTAGCTACTCATTTTCCCAAATCGTTTGTCCCTCTCTTGCCCTTAGCCTTTAGCCCCATTACACCCTGAAAAGTCATCTTGATTATTATTTTGCATATTGCATTTTAGTGGTGGAGAATCGAGAACCTTAGCAAGCTTATGACAGTCTGTTTGATTGGAAGAGAGTTCAGTGAACCTTGTTATATTTTAGACACATGAGTGAAAGTGTTCCCTATATCCCTAAAAGTGAGGCTCTATCAGTCATGCTTGTACATAATTTCTAAGTGATAAAAGATTGTGTATAGACGTCGTCAGTGGAGATTAAAGATTTCTTAATGTATACATTGTGTTTATATGTGAACTAGTGCTTTGATTGCTTGAGTGATGTGGTTAACTAGAATGTGTATATATTTTTCCCCGGTGTTGTATATATAAATTTTTGTGAAAAATTCAAAAAAAATTTTACATTTTCTATTTACTGCTTTCTTTTATAGATTTTGTAGGTATATCTTCTGCAAACCCAAGAGCTTACTCATTCACTAGGGATAGCCTAGGGGTTTAAAGGGCTTGTTGCATATGCTAAGTGCAACCGTGATTCCTATGGAGGAGAATTAGGATTTTACTTTCTTTTCTAGGATTTTTAGTTTTATTTTGCTTGAGGACGAGCAAAACTTAGGTGGGGGGGTATTTGTTAAACCATAAATTATGATATTTTATACCTTTTTTATCTAATAGTTTGTCGAAATAAATTATTAAATTAGGATTTTGTTATTATTTTATTTATTTTGTAGGAATTGGAAATATTTGGGGAGAATAAGTAACTAACTCAAGGATTGGATCAAGTTAAGAGAGAAAAAGGAATAGAGGAAAGAACCGAGCCCAGCAGCCCAAGCCCAGACACATCTCTAGATCGGGCTCCATATCCTCCCTCTTCTCTCTATTGGGCCTGTCTAGTTCTGGTAATCTGGAGGCCCAGCGGCCTCATCTTCCCTTCTCTTTCTCTCCTTCTTTCTCTCTCACAATGTGAAGTCCAGTAGTGCCTTCGGGCTTCCGTTTTAGCAGCCCACATGCGACTCTGTCACGAACTCTCTCTCTTCTCCTTTGCTTCTCTCTCACAGGGCCGATCCAGGCTGCTGCCAGCACTAAGGCCCGCCTTCTCCTCTCCCATTTGGGCTCCCCCATCTTCTCATTTTCTTCCTTCTTTTCCCACGCAAGGCCCGACTTCTCCTCCTTTTTCCTCCTCTCCCGTGGGCCAGGCTGAGGATTAGCAACCTAGGGCCGAAGCCCAATGCTGTCCTTTCATCCAATCCCAGTTAACGATCGCATGCTTGTCACGTGAGTTGTGAAGTGGACAGGCATGTCACCACTGTGAATGTTCGATTAAGAACACCCACAAGGCTTTCTAAACTTCTTAACCTTAATTATCCTTTTAAAGGGAAAATGCAGCGGAAGCTCATAACAAAGCCTAACTAAGGTTTGGGCGGGTAATTCTAAAACATGCATTACACACATACTTAAACCATATCCAAAATGTTCTTACACATATGTAATCCCAACAATACATCCATACTTATATTTAATAAACATAACTCATAACATAAACAAATAACAGAGTCTGCATTTCTAACTAAGTTCTTCGAAATTATTTCACAGTTAGCTAGCTCTCTTCATACTCCTGTGGTCCCTTTTGCTTTCAAAACCTGAAAAATGGTGAGGTCATGAGCTCCCCGAGCCCAGTGAATAACCCTTACTTTCCCCGTTGTTACACTTTGCACATTAACGGGTTAACACATAATCACACAGTACACCTATCTTATGACATATAGACAAAACATATCATATAGCATATAGAAGGCGATAAGAGAACATGCTTATGCTCCAGAAATCGAAATAAACTCATATCTTTCATGTCCAACATATTCCCGACCTTCACCAACACACACATGTGCCTAAAATAAAATCAGTACAATATACATAAGTAACAAAAATTTCGGGCCGTTATATGACTTCCAACCTTTCTTCTTCTTCTCTGCTCGCTGTCCAGAAAGCCATGGCTGCCGCTTAACAAACCTCCCAACCATTTTACGCTCTCTCCTCTAATCATTTAATCCATCATCATCACCATCAAAAATCCATCAGTTACAAAGGAGTTAATTGAAGTAATTATTGGGGGCTATAATTGGAAGAAAAAAAGTCAAATAGTAGGGAGCCGATAGTGATAGGAGTAGATTAAGGCTTAGTTTCTTTTATAGCTCTTGATTTTCTATTCTAAACTTCCAATTGTACAATATCGTTTCAATTCATAAGTTTCTACGCTGTGATTCTCTGATTTAGCTTGGAGTTTGTATAATTTCGGTTCGAATTTGAGTTCTTCGTCGTTTAACTCGATCATGGCATACACCCCTTTTCCTCTGTTTTCCATTTGGTTCAACCTACTACCTTATTGGGTGGGTTGGGTCCCAATTCAATAATTTAATTTTAAGTTCACAAAAGAGTTATTAGAATTTACATTACAATTCAGTTGATCCAATAAAAATTTCCTCTTAGTTTAGACTTATTATTGCCTTTTGGTTTAGTGGCTTGATTTCATAACCCATCCCCATGGATCGACGTCCATAGTTGCTACGATGATAAACCATACGGTTATGGAATTACAACAAAAACAATCCCTATATGATCCTGGATAGGATTGGCTTGACTTCAAGGCAACTAGCCAAGAGCTAGGTCTGTAGGTGCAGGTATGACCAACAGTAGGGATAAAAGTCTATCCACCAACATTGCTGATTCATCAGCGTCTCTACTAAGGGTTCAAAAGAAAAATAAAATCTCTAGATTCCATACAAATGCCATGATTCATACAAGTTCTATTCTTTTGGTGGTTTAACACATTAAAGACATGCATTTTGGTGATCTTTTATATGAGTCACATTACATGCTAGAAAAATAACAAACTTTAGGAACCACTTAGACTAACTACATACATAATTTTGCATGATTATACAAAATATGAAATCAAGGACATAAATCACATAATAAAAACGATGTACAAAATAATAATGAAAGAAGGCTAGTTATTATATTTCTTATTAATCCCTTAAGACTTACCTCAAGTGAGGTCTAGTAAGAGAATACTCTCATTGATCCTTCTTGTCCTTATGTTTGTTCAAAGCTCATCCCAAAAAAATTTGAATACCGAAGAAGTGTGCCTAGATGGAGAAACTAGAGAAGAGAGGGAGGAGAATAATCCTAAAGGAAGAGTCATTGCGATAACGAGGGAGAAGAGAGAACAATGCTATGAGAAGGGATGTCTCTATAGGGAGGGAGAAGAGAAGAGAATGTGCACTAATGTCTCTTTGGACATGACAGGTCTTCCCTTCTTATAAATGCAAAGGGGTCACCCTAGTTTCTATGGATACAGCAAAAGGCAATTTAGGTGGGTTAAGGATGAATGCTCATGTAAAACCCCAACCCGAAATAAGCCTTACACCAACCAAAGCCCAATAACATGCTACCAATGGCCAACAAGCTGTCGTTGGGTCATATTTTGTGTTGGGTCGCAGGGAAAATTCTAACTCTTTATCTAGTTTTCCTGCAATCTCCTAGCCTAGTGGCCTACCGTTGGGCTTGGGCTTTATCTGGATCATATATGTATTGTGAGAAGACATTAATGTGAAGAAATGCGCCACCTTAATTGTCACATCCCTACAATTGTATCCACGAGGTCTCATGTTCAAGCCTTGTTGTTAGTGATTTTCATAAAACTATGCTTTTGGCCCATTTTATGTCTAGTTTTTTACATTTTTCACTTTTAAGGAATTTTTAAAGTATGTTTAAGAGAAATTTTTATGTAGAAGCCAGCTACTTGAATCTTAAGAGTGTACCATTCTGCTACTGGTGAAGGTAGTAGGTGTAGTAATTGGGTTACTATGGATTCAACAAGCAATAATGTGGTCGATCCACTTTTTAAGGATACTTATAGCTTTCTATACATCTTTTAATGTAACATCCCAAATGTACATAATTACTATTTGCATTCTCTTTATTAGTTTCATCAATTAGAAGTAATAACCCAAATGATCAGGGCATTCCCGCCATCCAAAAAAGACAAGGCTTCACTTATAAGCAAAAAAATATGGCAACGCTAAACAAAATTTGCCATCATAAGGCATTCACACAATCACAACCCATCAAAACCATATATGAAAGGGGTCACCCTAGTTTCAATGGATGCAACAAAAGGCAATTTAGGTGGGTTAAGGATGAATGCTCATGTAAGACCTCAACCTGAAATAAGCCTTACACCAAGCAAAGCCCAATAACATGCTGCCAATGGCCAATAAGCTGTCATTAGGCCATATTTTTTGTTGGGCCGCAGGGAAAATTCTAACTCTTTATCTAGTTATCCTGCAATCTCCTAACCTAGTAGCCTACCGTTGGGCTTGGGCTCTATCTGAATCATAAATGTATTGTGAGAAGACATTAATGTGAAGGAATGCACCACCTTAATTGTTACATCCCTACAATTGCATCCATAAGGTCTCAGGTTCAAGCGTTATTGTTGGTGATTTTCATAAAACTATGCTTTTGGCCTGCTTTATGTCTAGTTTTTTACATTTTCCACTTTCAAAGAATTTTTGATATATGTTTAAGAGAAATTTTTATGTAGAAGCTAGCTACTCTAATCTTAAGAGTATACCATTCTGCTACCGGTGATGGTAGTAAGTGTAGTAATTGGGTTACTATGGATTTAACGAGCAATAATGTGGTCGATCCATTTTTTAAGGATACTCATAGCTTTCTACACATCTTTTAGTGTAACATCCCAAATGTACACAATTCACTGTTTGCGTTCTCTTCATTAGTTTCAACAATTAGAAGTAATAATCCAAATGATCGGGGCGTTACCGCCATCCAAAAAGGACAAGGCTTCGCTTGTAAATAATAAATATAGCAACGCTATGCAAAGCTTACCATCATAAGGCATTCACACAATCACAACCCATCAAAACCATATATGAACAGGTCTTCCCTTCTTATAAATGCAAAGGGGTCACCCTAGTTTCTATGGATACAACAAAAGGCAGTCTAGGTGGGTTAAGGATGAATGCTCATGTAAAATCCCAGCCTGACATAAGCCTTGCACCAAGCAAAGCCCAATAACATACTGCCAATGGCCAATAAACTGTCGTTGGGCCACATTTTGTGTTGGGTCGCAGGGAAAATTCTAACCCTTTATCTAGTTTTCCTACAATCACCTAGCCTAGTGGCCTACCGTTGGGCTTGGGCTCTATCTGGATCATATATGTGTTTTGAGAAGACATAAACGTGAAGGAATGGACCACCTTAATTGTCACATCCCTAACAATTGCATCCACGAGGTCTCATGTTCAAGCCTTATTGTTAATGATTTTCATAAAACTATGCTTTTGGCCCGTTTTATGTCTAGTTTTTTTACATTTTCCACTTTCAAAGAATTTTTAAAATATTTTTAAGAGAAATTTTTATGTAGAAGCTAGCTACTTTAATCTTAAGAGTGTACCATTCTACTACTGGTGAAGATCATAGGTGTAGTAATTGGGTTACCATGGATTCAACAAGCAATAATGTGGTCAATCCATTTTCTAAGGATACTCATAGATTTCTATATATCTTTTAGTGTAACAGCCCAAATGCACATAATTCACTATTTGCATTATCTTCATTAGTTTCACCAATTAGAAGTAATAACCCAAATGATCGGGACGTTACCGCCATCTAAAACGGATAAGGCTTCTCTTCTAAAGAATAAATATAGCAACGCTAAACAAAGTTTGCCATCATAAAGCATTCACACAATCACAACCCATCAAACCATATATGAACAGTTCTAACATCAAACCATTCAATAATCTCAAGGTGTAACAAAATATAGTAACTCTTGTAGAGTATACAGTTCTAACATCAAAATATTTCACAATACAGTGCTAACAACAGCTCAACACTAATACACCACTGTTCTATTCAGACTTCCTTGGTCACTTGTCATGTTCAGTTGGCCTACTAGCATGAGGGCAATTCACTGAACATTTGCCCAAAACAAAACATGAAAGCATTTTGAACTGTGAGCCGAAGATCAGTACATGCATTCCTGCATTGTTAAACATACATGTAAGAACTGGTTAGGCCCGCATTGCAATTCATTTGAATTTAAAATAGGGAATGAGATGAATATTAAACTGAATTGTCAATTACTATCTGATAGTGAACCCCTAGTAACGGTTACGATCTAAATATAGGGGTACACCTGCCAAACCGATTGGAGACTTAGCCTGAAGCCGCGCGGGTGACTGAAGGGCAGTGCCCTGTAGCTGATAATTGATGTAGTCACTAATTATGTTACAAATCACTGATTAAGCTGATTCATTAGTGTACTTACCAAAATATTATAATTTTGATATATACGTGTTAATTTTCAAAGATACAGGTAATGAACATACCTGGTACTTTTAATGAAATGTCAATGAGTATGATTATGCACAAAAGGGGAGGAATTGATAGCTTAGGCCCTGATTCTGTTCAAAAATATCGTTATAGGAACATATAATTAGCAAATGTTTTTATTTTCATAGTTAATACTTTAGTCAAAGAAAAAATAAGGATGAAACAGGGGCTAAAGTAAATAACTCGTAACCTAATCTTGTGACCTCCATTTGAGACCTAGTTCCTCTATATAGAAAGCTTAAGAAGTCTTTAAAAACTTTCATTTACAACACCAAATATGATTCTCACAATAGGGTTCCTAAAATGGGGCTAGAACACAAGTGTACTAGTTTTGATCGAACCTACACAGTTCTAGCAAAATGGCCATAACTTTTTCCACAGAACTCGGATTAAGGCGATTCAAAAGGCATTTGAAAGCTAACTCACTGATATACCTACCCAAAAAAATCACAATGTTTGACTAGGTTGATCATTACCAGTTTATCGGCAAGGGTTCCCCTATTTTCTGTTATTTCTCAGCCCCTACTGTCATTGCTTTTTTCTTTCTTTTCACATAAATCCCCATCTAAAATCATTCCTTAAAATCATGTAATAAAGCTTTGGTCCTTCCCATCACTATACAAAGCCATCATATGCAATTTCACTTCATAATCATATACATCAAAGATTCATTTCTTAATCAAATATACACAAATAACATGCTTGCTATTAAAGGAAAGCTAAACCTTGCATAATCATTAAAACCCTAGCTTTTGGCCAACTTAGATTCTCTCTTAACTCATGCAAATTCTCACCAACATCACCATAATCATTTATGATGCTAACGATTGCCAAAATAAAGACAAAATCACCCATAAACATCACTTAAGGTTAAGCTCGCATGATCATGAAAAATCTCAACTCCCACTTACTCTCAAGCTTCTCCAACCATTTAACAACCAAAATAAATCTAATTTCTTATCAAAACAACATGATCAATAATCAAAAATAACAAAACTAGAATCTAAACTTGGATACAATCAAAACCAACAAGATCAAGATTAGGGTTTACCTACTTCGCTTGAAGAAAAGGGAATATATGTGAGGTTTGATGCTTTAGGGGGGTGCAGGTGGTGGCTAGAGTGGCTAGAGGGGGCTGTTCCAGTGATCGTTTGATGACTAAAACAGCAGTAGCTTGCAAAAAGAGGAGGGGGCTGTGGGTATGAGAGAGGGACGGGAGGGAGAGAGATGTGTGCGTGTGTTGGTGCTTGGCTAGGAATGAGTAAAAAAACGTGACTTGGCTGAATTTATCTCCTCCAAAAGTAGCTTTTTACTAACCGTAGTTAAGCTTAAATCATGATAATTAGTTAGGTTAATAATGCATGCTCGTTGGGCTTTAAAGGGCCAAATAAGTTGGGTTCGATAGTAAAGTGCTCCGTAACGATAATGTTTTTGCATAACTCAAAATTAAATTGTTGAGATGCTACAGAAAACAAATTAAGTCACTTAGATTATAATTATTAGGACCTACTATTAATTCTCCCAAAATTTTTGTTAATAAATAAATAAATAAATAAATAAATCCCGAATCGCCAAGTGAGGGCCCAAATGAAATTATTATTATTATTTTTCCAACGATATGATTAAATGCGATAAATAAATATAAGAAAATTATTAACATGAGATACTTAGATAAATAAACATAATTTAGGTTTGGTCTATTACAGCCTTCCCACCTTAAAGAGTTTCGTCCTTGAAAGTTATGAACTTTGCCATGTCATGCAAGATTACCTCAAACAAGTATGGGAACTTGGCTTTTAGTTCCTCTTCGGTCTTGTGAGTGGCTTCTTGGGAGTTATGGTTTGTCCAGATCACTTTGACTAGTGGTATCTGTTTGTTGTGCAGTTGCTTAATCCTGCAATCTAGTATTTGGACTGGGCGCTTTTCGTATACTAGATCCTCAATGACTTGAATAGGTTCAGACACAATGGTGTGGTCCGGATCTGAAATATACTTCCTGAGATAAGAGATGTGAAACACGTTATGCACGTGTTCAAGTTTTACTGGCAGATCTAGAAGATATGCTATGGGATTCAACTTTTCAATGATTTTATAAGTTCCAATATATCTTGGACTCAATTTACCTTGTACTCTGAACCTCTTGATAAATCTGGTTTTTCAGAAAAACTTTATCACCTACTTGAAACTCCAGATGCCTCTTTCTCTTGTCCGTATAAGTCTTTTGCTGACTCTGGGCAACCCTAATATGTTCTTGAATCCTTCTTATTATTTCAATGGTTTCCTGGATCATTTCGGGACCTATGACCAATGCCTCGTCCAAATCACCCCAGCAAAGCGGGGTTCTACATTTTCTCCTGTATAAAGCCTCAAACGGGGCCATTTTGATAGTGGATTAGTAGCTATTGTTATAAGAAGACTCCACCAACCGTAAATCGCCTTCGCATTTTCCTTAGAACTCTAATACACAAGCTCTTAACATGTCCTCTAGAATTTGATTCACTCTTTCAGTTTGTCCATCTGTCTTAGGGTTATAAGAGCTACTAAAGTTCACTTAAGTCCTAAAGGCTTTTTGAAGTGCTTGCCAAAAACAAGCTTGGAATCTTTGATTCCTATTTGATACTATGTCTAAGGGGATCTCGTGCAGGTGGACTATCTCCTTAACATAGAGTTGAGCTAGTTTTTCAACTCCCCAAGTATCTGTAATTGGCAGAAAATGGGACGACTTGGTAAGTCAATCAACTATAACTCAAATAGCATTCTTCTTCAAAGCAGAAAGGGGGTAAACCCATAATGAAGTTCATTGAGATTGAATCCCACTTCACAAGTGGGAATTTCTAGGGGTACAGTTCACTCACATGATACTGATGCTCTGCTTTAACTTTCTGGCAGGTTAGACACTTGTTTATGTATTCTGTAGCCTCCTTCTTTATATTATTCCCAGAAGTATTATCTTAGGTCTCTGTATATCTTGGTGCCTCCTAAATGCACCGATTAGCTAGTATTGTAAGCCTCCTCTAGGATCTGTTTCCTCAATTCCTCATTTTTAGGTACACATACGTGATTATTGAATCGCGAGGACCTATCCTCATGTGTTATAAACCCCAGAGACTTCCCTTTCTCTAGATTTTGCTTTATTCTTTGGAGTTCAGGATCAGTTTCCTGATTCACCTGAATTTCCTCCAATATGGAAGGCTGTAAGGTAAGTACTGATAATTGAACATTTGCTTACCCATGGGACACTAGTTGAATTCCTAAGCCCTTAAGCTCTCTCGAGAGGCTCAATTAAGTAATCACCATAGTGTTTAAGCTATGTTATGCTTTCCTACTCAGGGCATCTGCTACAATATTGTTTTTCTTTGATAATATTAAATCTACAAATCATAATCATTAAGCAACTCAAGCCAATGCCGTTGTCTCAAATTGAGGTCCTTCTGGGAGAACATTTGATGGTGCCCCATGTAAGTAATGTATCTAAATTTTCAATGAAAAGACCACGACTGCTAACTCCAGGTCATGGGTAGGGTAATATTTCTCATAAGGTTTGAGCTGTCGAGAGGCACAAGCTACTACTTTGTCTTCCTGCATCAGTATACACCCCAAACCATTCTTCGAAGCATCAGTATAAATGGTATACTCTTTACTCTCTACTAGTAGCGTTAGGATTGGGGTGGTAGTTGATCGCTGTCTTAACTCCTAAAAGGCTGTTTCACACTTCTTTGACCACTTAACTTTATTTGCTTTTTTCAACAGATTGATCAGGGGTAAAGCTATTTTCGAAAAGTCCTTAACGAACCTTTGATAATAGCCCGCTAAACCTAGGAAGCTTCTAATCTTAGTGATATTGGTAGGCCTTGACTATTCCATGATTGTCTTCACCTTCTAGGGTTAACTTTAATTCCTTATTTTATAATCACATGTCCCAAGAACACAACTTCTTCCAACAAAAATTCACACTTCTTTAATTTGCCATAAAGTTGATGCTCCCTCAGGGTTTGTAACACCATTCTCAAATTTTCAGTATATTCCTCCCTGTCCTTAGAATAGATAAGGACGTCATCTATGAACACCACTACAAACTTGTCTAAATAGGATCTGCAGACTCTCTTCATAAGATCCATGAAGGTTGCGGGAGCATTGGTGAGGCCAAACAGCATTATTGTAAACTCATAGTGACCATACCTGGTCCTAAACACAGTCTTGGGGATGTAATCAGGTTTAATCTTAAGTTGATAGTACCCTAATCTCAAATCAATCTTAGAGAAAACTCCTGCTCCGTACAGTTGATCAAATAAGTCATCTATTCGCGACAAAGGGTATTTGTTTTTGATGGTAATCTTGTTCAGCTCCCTGTAGTCAATGCATAGCCTTAAAGTTCCATCCTCCTTCTTTGCGAACAAAACTGGGGCACCCCATAGTGACACACTTGGTCTGATAAATATTTTCTGTAACAACTCATCTAATTAAATCTTCAGTTCCTTAAGCTCAGTTGGGGCCGTACGATATAGGGCTTTAGAGATAGGTTGGACACCAGGGATTAATTCAATTCCAAAATTAATTTCCCTCTGCGGGGGTAGTCCTGGTAACTCTTCAGAAAAAACATCTTCAAATTCACAAACTATAGGAATATTTTCTACTTTCTCTTCTTTTGTTAGAGTGTCAATAGTATAACACCAATATCGAATACACCCTTGACATAACAGCTTGCTTACTTTCATAGCAAAAATCAAGGGACAAGATTTTTCCTCTCTCGGTCCATAGAAACATACTTCTCTCCCTTTTTCATCTTTCAAAATAACCTTAAGATCTTCACAGTCAATCTTAGCTCCATAAGTGTGCAACCAATTCATTCCCAAAATGATATCAAAATTAGATAAATCAAATTGAATTAAATCCACAGGGAAGGTGGTTCAACCAATGGTAATGGGAACAAGTTTATAGGAGATGGGGTACTCAATCACAGAATCATTGGGTAGCTTGATCCTATGATGGGTTTTAGTTCTTCTATCCTTCAGGTTCAATTGCATGGCAGATCGGGTAAATATAAATGAATGAGTAGCACCTGAATCAAATAATATACAAAATGGCTTTGAATTTAAAAAGAGAGTTTCACTGACTACCGTACTAAAGGTGGCAGTTTCCTTCTTACTTATTACATACGCTCATCCTACTATTGCAGGCCTTAGTGGTGGGGCACCTCAGCGAGGTTGGGCTAAGAGTTTTACTACACCCTTGTCTACAGCCTTCAACCTTTAGGGTCATGCAGTAATAAGGTGTTTAGGGCTTCTATAACACATGCACTTGTTGGTTCCTACTCAACATTCAAGGGTGGTGTGATTTGCTCTTTTGCATTTCCCACTGGGCTCTGATGAGCCTACAGGACAACTCTTGGGAGGAGCGGGAGAACTTTTCTTCTGGTTCACACTCTCACTCAGAATTCCTCGCTCAAATCCTTTTCTCTTTTGGTT